>JAJJMB010008071.1:7492818-7577925 GCA_023531105.1 Papaver atlanticum | reverse complement strand
GGGGGGGGGGGGAGTTAGGGTTTTTGAGAAATTTGTGATATGAGTGAGATGAGTGATTCTAATCCTGATTTTGAAGTGGGGGAGTCTTCTAACTTTTCTCCTACAGATGAGTACTTGTATGATGATCTACCAAATCATGATCAAATGGATTATATGCATGATCCTCACTTTTATTTTCCTCAAACTCAAGATGGGTATGGAAGTGATGAATGTCTTGAGCCAAACGTGGAATCCAATGACCTAGAAGAAGAGAATGGAGCTGCAAGTAATCAGGTAGACAACTTACGTGGTGAAGATTGTGATTTTTCCATGCAAATGATCGATTTTGCTTCTTTTTTTTCACTTTTGCTGCCCAGTATCGGCAAGGTCGACGATTATCGACCCCGCCGACTGTAAGCGCCGGCATGGTATATATTACCAAATGCCCCGACTTTTCATGAGCAGTGTTTAGTCGGCAAGGTCTAAAATTTGAACCCTGCCGACTATAAGATTTTTTGCAACACAGAAGACGTGATTTGAAACATGCTTAAGCCGGCATTGTTGTGGATACGACGACCCTGCCGACTATAGTTTGGTCGGCACTGTTTTATTTTCCTACCATGCCGACTGTTTTTTAGTCGGTGTTGTTTTATATATCAACCCTGCCGACTATTGTAGTACATATCAACTAACTTGTGTTGTTTTGTAGATTGCATTGGTACCGATGACGGATCAGCCTCAAGCTCACGATGTTAGGGGTCCTGATACTTCTGCAATTATGCTAATGATTTGGAATGGGAGGAAAAAGACGACGCGGTCAAGTGGGTTATTGAGAAAGCAAAAGAGAAGATGTGCGTTCTAGTTAAAAACACCCAACAAAAAGATTCGCGGTTTGAAATGGTATGCGAATGTAGTGGGTTGCCGGACGCAAGTCACAAGAGAAAGGCTTATGTGTATGATAAGAAGACGACTACGGTGTACAAGACGAAGTCAAAGAAGTGTGGATGCCTATTCAAGATTATTTTTTGGAGGAACAAAGAAACCGATAACATGTGGAGAATGAATAGAGTTGATGTTGGTTGGCATAACCATAAAGATCCTGAAAGTTTTGTTTGGCACTGCCAAGTTGCCAAGTTGAAACCGCACGAGTTCGAACAAGTAAGAACAAGTTGGGGAATTAAACCAAGCAAGCTCCTTAGTAAGTTCAAGAGGGACGACCCGAATAACCTTTCTTCATTGTCTACAATTTATACGGCCAAGGCAACTATCAAAAGAATTGAATGGGATGGAAGAAAGGTAATGGAAGAATCACAATGGTTGGCACACAAATACAACTACACCGACTACCTATCCCTGACAGCATATAGCCTGGGATGGTCGGCAAGGTCGAGCTTACAAACCATGCCGACTTAGTAAAACTCTAATATTGTCTAAAATTGCATAAAAAAGAATAAGTTCTAAAGCAACTACAACTGAAAATTAACATAAGTTTAACAAGTCTAAAACCACAATCTAAGAGTTCAAAACATAATGTAAGAGTTCAAACCACAATCTAAGTTTCTAAACCAAGTGAAACATAATAAAGTTTAAGAATTTCATGGATCCTTCTCATTGTTGTTATCTTCCTCCACATCACTAGCTTTTTCACCATCACTAGCTTTTTCACCAGCATCAGCTTTTGCTTTTCCCTTCACTGGACCTATATAGTCACCAGCCTCATTGTAATAGGGGTTCACTCCAGAAAAGTCAGATGCCTTGAAAAAAGTTCTTGGATCAACCTCCTCTTCTTCCTCCTCTGATGATGTGCATTCTTCATAGTTGAGGGGATTGCTAGGACTCTCCATAAACCTTAGAAATTCTCAAGGATCTTTCTTACCCATCATAAGTAACTTTATTACATTGGCAATTCTCTTCAGTTTCATCTTTAGGATCTTCTAAAGAAGGATAAATCTTGTCAATAAATTCCAATAGCTCTGCTGCATTGCTAACAAGACAAGGAATATCTTCTATTTTTCCCTATGGGAACCTAAACAATACACAAATAAAAGATATGGAAATTATACACATTGGAACATGGTTCTAGTCACCTAGTCGGCAAGGTCGAGAATCTAAACATTGCCGACTAATACTTAGTCGACATGGTTGTAATCATCTACCACGCCGACTAACACACAGTCGGTAGGGTCCTAATCAAGAAAGATGCCGACTGTTAACTCAGGAAAATCAGGTTTCTGTGACATAAAGTCAGAACGGTACAATTTTACGAATATGCCGACTAGAGGAAAGTCGGCAGGGTTGGTTATTGATTACCATGTCGGCCCTGGTTAATGTTTCACAGTCGCCATGGCTGTTATGAAAAGTCGGCATGATCTTCGTGTTACGACCTTGCCGACTAACACTAAAATCTTAAGGCCGGCATCATATTTTTCAAAAAACCCCGCCGATTAAAAACCCTGAAAATCATAGTTTTCGATTTCTAACCTAATATAACAATCAAAAAACACAAAACAATAATGGGTTTGAGTTTAGAAATCACTTACAGTCTTCTTTTCGCCGGTGGAGGGTTCTTCTCAACATTCTCAGGGATTGCATTCTCGGGTTTACTCATTCCAACTTTCCCCTTACCTTTTTCCCCTGATTTGGATCTTTTGATGTTACCTGTTGAATCTCTATTGCTACTTGATCGTTTGGAATCAACCATTTTTTTGTAGAAAATCAAAATTGAAATTTTTGGTTGATTTTAGGTTGATGGAATAAGATGGAGGAAGGAGAAGAGCACAGGGATTAGAGAAGATAGATTAGAAGAAGATTAAACGGTTTTTAGTTTTTAAGTTTAGGGTTTAGTTTTTAGGTTAATTAGTGCAGGGGTACTAAAGTAACTTCACCCAGTTTTGGACTCCCCTTAGTAAGGGCACTATGTCCATTTAAATCTGGGTATACCCCAGTTTTGCCACGTAATTTTTTTTCCAAAAAACAAAAAAAAAACTTTTAACGTTTACAGATGGGTGGGATTCATGGGAAAGTAGAGTTGGGTGCAATTTACAAAGGCTAAAGCCTAAAGCCACCGTTGGCTCCACCGACATATAAAATGACTCCTACCCTTAGTGTCTATACTAATACACTCAAGTAGGCTACTTAAACAAATTAATCAAAAAAGGTTTTGGTATTCTGTTACCCTCTCTCCTCTCTCACTAGTTCAATAGGAAAAAAAGTTTTTCTTCACCGGCAACCATTTCCGGCTCAAATCTGGTCCTTTTGGGGCCGGATCTGGGCGGGATTTTCTTTTCCTTTTCTTGTCTTAGGTTAGATCTTTGTTATTAGTTAGTTTCTATCATGATTTTCTCTTACTTATTGGTAAGTTTTGTATACCCTTATGGTGTTTTTATCTCCTCTATTAGAGAGGTTTATCTCGGTTTTAATGACCATTCTTGTGTTTCATGGGTTTTAAGATCACTTGGGATGTTTTTCAACGACGAAAACTTCATCATTGTTAGCTCCGGCGATGGAATCTTTATCGGAATCTTCATCATCTATTTATCTGGCGACGAAATCTTCATGAATGATGCTTTTGACGACGAAATCTCCATCACAAGTTTTAAAAAATTTGAGCAAATCATTCCAACTTTTGGAGCACATCTTTATGAAGAAGAAAAACAAACAAAATGGTTGGAATACACTTCCGAGAAAAACCATTCTTCCTCCGACTTGATCGGTTCTTATTCATGCTTGTATTTGTTCTACACCGGTAATCCTTCTCTTTCTCTTATCGGATTTTTTGGTAAACTTGTACGGTATGTCTATTTGTATTTTCTTAATTTTGATTTTAAACCCATTGTAACCTTGAATTCCCATTAATGAAAAGGTTCTTTGTATCAAAAAAAATTAAAAAAAATTAAAAATAAAAATTAATCGTGCATTTAAAGAAAACAGGGGGCTTAAAATTTTCTTGATTAGCGAAAACGTGTCCTATGAAATTAGAAGTCAAGATAACAACAAACAAATAGTTTACAAAAAAACCATTCTGTCTGGAGATCCCGACAAAAGATTTTGGTGATCTTTGTTTAAACTTTAAACTCAATTTGGAAGGGTATCTAATAAGAACATCTTGACCTGGAAATGTTTGTTTAATGGAAATGCTCTTTGGCCAAGTCCAATACTCACCCATTTCATTGCCATTTCAATTCATTAACCTAAAAAAGAATCAAAGTTTAGCAATCTGATGTTGTTTATAAACTACTAGTACTAAAATATCAAGGAGACATGAATTTAGAGACGGCTGCCTGCATGTAGATATTTTGAGAACCCAAAATTCATTATTTTTTTGTTGGAGTGGAACGATACACGAAGGAGCTAGAGTTGAAGCTTATCATCATGTGTTACGCCCCCACTCACATATAGCTGAGGGTAGTTGGACTGTGGCAAAGCTAGAAAGACGTTTATTTTAATTATAAAATAGTAAGACTTATAAGAGACTTAAGAGAGGGGGGGCACGAAACTTCGTCAAGGAGAGTGCAAGTATATGCTTTTCTTTATTGTAAGGGTCTTTTAATAAAGTGACCACCTTTATGAACTCTATTTAAGAAACTGGACGTTTTTTTTGAATCTTTATATAAACTGGCCGATATTGACATTTTTCATCCCGTTTTTTTTCTTTCAAAAAACGGTTTTAGGTAGTTAAATGTCTACGTGGCAGTTAACCTGCTAGGTAAAAGACAACTTAACCCTCGTCTGAGTTCGTCACCAAACCGGGATCGAGTCAACTCAGTGACTCGTTGCACGTGAAGAAAATGTAACCTACAAATGTACTAACAAACAACCTGCCACTTTTCATTCATCATTATTTCAAGTCTACAAGCCCAATAAATATTGTCTACTTAGCTTTCTTAAACACAAACACTGTCTTAAAAAGATTGCAAACACAAAAAAGAGAAAGAAAAAAAAACATATCTCAAATCATTTCTTCTTAGCCTTTCCATTTCCCCTTCCCTTTCCTTGTTTTATATTCTGAGATACAGATCCAATGCCAAAGAAGTTCTGAGAAAGGTTATTTCCTATAGATGCTGGAGTAGAAGATGGTGCTATAGATGACAGACTCATAGGTGCTGTAGAAGCTGGATTAGAAGATGGTGTTGCCAAGGGATGACTGCCAGGTCCCGTAAAACATTCACCAACAAATGATGCAGTTCCCTTCTTCTTGTTTGACTTAGCTGCACCCCTAACTCTGGTGGTTTGACTTGTCTCTATGTTGGTGAAGGTGAAGTTTTCTGCATCACATTCAGTCCTGTGCCTCTTTGCAGTTGGATTAGATCTCACTTGACCACCAGCACATGTTCTTTTGTTGTGATTAGTAATCTCTCCACATTTCCCACACCTCCTTTTTCTCTTCTCAACACGAGGTTCATCATAACTTCTTACCCTCTCGCTTTTGGGTCTTCCTGGTTTCCTACTGTGAGGAGGGTTCAAGATCTTCTTTTTCATTTTTGGATGCAAGAAGAAAGAGGGGTGAGATAAGATAAGATATGGCAGATAGTTGGTGGTTATAAAAAACCCTAAATACATAGAAGGGGATCTACAAAAGTAAAAGTATACAAAAGTAAAAGTAAATGCACTTACATCAATGTAGTTGAGAATATAAATAAGGCATATAGTTACAAATTTAAGAAAAAAAGTACCTGGACCCATTCACTTTTATCATCTAGTGGTGCAAAAGTTGGTGCATATGTGGCCTTATAGTTCTTTACTGAATAGTAATCACTGCAGTACCTGCTCAAGCAGAGTATTTAAAGGTTAGTGCCAGATACATTTAACTAGAAAAGTAACAACAAACTAGAAATTACATTAAAAAAATTAGACAAGGTACAAATTTAAAAAAGAAAAATCTTACTTTCTCCATTGTGGCCTTATGGTATGCAATGCACTCACTGCATGCATACAGGGGAACCCCCTCAACTGCCACTGCAAACAAGAGCAAGTCTTGGCAAGGATGTTCACTATGAACACAGAGTTCTTTGGACTAGTCACCATATATAACTCTCCAGCCACACAAGGGTCAACACCATAATCAGTCACAAAATCCAACATTTTCTTAATCAACTTAAGAGCACTAGGAACCAAATTTCCATCTACCCATGATGCAGATTCAGTCCTCCTATTGTACCATGTACCCATCACTAAGTTAGCATACATTATGGCTATCATTATAATTGGTTTGTTTCTCATCTTGCAGATCATATTGTTAAAAGACTCTGAAAAATTGTTGTTCATATGTACACAACAGTGAATAGGGTTAAAAAAAGACCTGGACCATGTAGCAGGATCTTCTCTCCTAAGATAAGCACCAGCCGCAATATTCTCTTTCACAATATTGTCAAAATGTTCCTTCCCAGCCAATATATTGATAACAAATATCAAACAATGCATAACCAAACCAAAAACTAGCTTAACTTCCCTGTCAAACAGTGCATAAAACTAATAACAACTACCTGAAAATGCTTTTCTTTGTATGTTTTTGCTGTATTCCACAAAGAACAGCATAAATCCAGACCCTTGTAATACTTCTTGAAATTTTTGTATAAATGTCTGCATTTTAACACATTGCAATTAAAGTAAGGCCTTTAACTGATCAAGTATATAAAAGTTAAAGTTACAAAAGAAAGTTACCTCCAACAGTATCTGTGGTGATGGCCAGGGAAGACTATAGCAACATCTTCCAATTAACCTTTTTGCCTATCTGAAATGAAAGCCACTTTCACTGGATGTGTTAATATTGCAGACTTCAAATGCTTCAAAAAAGTGATCCAATTCTCCTTTGTTTTAGCTCTGCATACCATAATTCCTAACATTACTAACCCATTCTGTCCATCAAGTGCAGTTGCAGCCATCAATACTCCTCCAAACTCTCCTGTTAGATGGCAGGCAGATCTGATCAAGAACAAAATCCTTTACAAAAGGAGGATCAGCAGATCTATTCCTATTTTTGTGATCCCCTTCACACTTGTGTTCCAAATTCATTTTCCTAAGAACAAAAGTATTCTCACCCTCCTTTTTGCTAGCATGCACAAACCAAGGACAATCATGTTCTTTCTTAAACCTACACTCAGCCTTAATTCTAGAGGGAGCACTTCTATCCAACCTAAATTGACACTTATTAAGAACACAAAAACCTCTAAGATGTTTCTTAAATGTTTGCTTACTTTCAAATCTAGTTTTTACCTCCATTTTGGTAGGATCTATAGGAGTAAATACCTATTCTTCAGGGAATAGATCTCCATCATGCTCACTCTTCATGTACTCACCAAAATCATCATCAAAGTCATCCATGTAAGAAAGTCTTTCATCCACATCCTTACCTGCACATTCAAGATCGATATCAGTACCATATAATAAGTTACAAATTAAAATAAATGAAATAATTTATAAATGAAATATACCCTTTTCTTCTTCTTCTTCTCCTTCTTCATTGTCTTCTTCACTGTTTTCTTTTTCTTCTTGCTCTTCTTCATCTTACCCATACTTAATGTCTTCATCACTGTCATATAATGGAGCAGCTTATGGATCCTCAATTGGGTGACATTCATCTATTTTAATGTTTTCTAGCTGAATATTCTCTACATCATCATCAAGGTCAATGGCTTGGGATGGTTTTGACTGACTGCAACCACTGCTACTAGCATGAGAATTTTTGGGAATAGGTACCTCTTCAGCTTGTTGTAGCAAATCTGTGAAACTCAGCTTTCTTGATATACCTTCTGCTGATTTATCCACATTATTTAGCCTTGGAGATCTTCTAGGAGTAGTTTTCTTACTAACTCTCTTCTTTGGTGTAGACTTTGGAGTCCCAAATTGTGTATCCTTCATCCCCATCCACAAACATATACACCCATCATCATTCACATAAGAATCCTCCCAAAAATTATCAAAATCATCATTATTTAGCAATGGCTGTGACATACAGGGATCCTTAAACCAATATAAACAATACTTCTCCTTAGACCAATCCAAAGACAATCTAGAATACACCATATACTCAACCTTCCTCTACTCTGTTTCATCTCTATGACACTCAGGAAATACCAAAGTCTCATTCCTTGGCTCCACATACTCACTAATATTCCTCAATTTGAATAGACTGCAACACAAATAAGAAAAGGGCAAAAATCAGATAAAACCCCCACTGAAACTAATTAGAACACATACACACCAAATCCCCCACTGCACATCTGAATTTCAATTACAGTAAATTAGTACACTTTTTTGTCCGTATCTGCCGCTATAAGTAAATCATTATGGAACCTTCATCTAGTTGAAATAAACAACTAGAACATGAAGAAAATGTCTGCATTTAAACAAGTCTGAAAATTACAGCAAGTAAACCTCCACATGAATATGAGAAACCACATAATGTCCATATAAAACCTTAACCTTGACACATTAATCTTCTACTATGGCGTAAGATCTTTATTTAGTCCAACTAAATGGCTACAGAATAATAAACAAAATGGTCCAAATCAGAAAGTATTCTGCCATACAGGGCATAAACTTGCTCTATTAAATTTCACCCTGTGACAACATCTAGAAAGTATCAAAATACCACATGTAAGAAGAACTTCATTAATAATAAGGGGATATAGCAGCAGAATGTTGGAATTTAAGCTCTATCAATTAGCCCAAATAAACCCCCACTGAATCTAAAATTGAAAGGGGTGAAACCTAAATAACTCAAATAAACTCTAATTAAGCAATAATTCATACAAACAAACACTCAATCATGAAATTTATAACCTTATTAAACAATAAAGGAACTCATGCATTTCAAATAAACCCTAATTACAAAAGGGGAAAAACATAAACCCTAGAAATACAAATCAATCGATCAATCATTGATTTTCATCATATATTAAGTCACGGGTTACGTTAATCTCACCTTGATTCAGATGTTTTCAATCCCAATTTGTACCTCATCTTCACTCTATCAAAACCGTCTCATAAACCCTAGATTTCCAAAAACCCTAGTCTTCCAAATACGATCTGTTTTTCACTAACATCTACGTCTTCAACTACTACTGCTTCTTCTCTAATAATTAGTTGCTCTAATCGCTTACCCTAGTTTCAACAGAAGGAGAACGAAGAGAAAAAATGGAAACGATAGAGAGAAGGAAGAGAAGGAACGAACGACAGAAAGACTGAAAAAATGAGAACTAATTTCACCCCACGCGTCTTTGAAGTGGGTAAGGGTATAGTGGTAATTCTACGGACCGAGTTTGACTAATTCAACGCCGAAGACCGATCTGATGGGTCCATGCGTTAAATCTAACGGAAAGGCCAGTTTATGAAAGACTTTAAAATGTTGGCCGGTTTATTAATTATATGGTTTGAAGCAGGTCACTTTATTAATTTACCGTTCTTTCATCAATGATCGGTCACTTGGACTTAAAGTTTAAAGTGCCGCCCAATGGCCCCAAACAGCTTATAGAAGAGCATGCATTCTTTTTAGCCCGAGCAACAAAAAAGGGCATGCACCTCATGCTGCACCTTTGTTAAAATGTCGTTTATCGGGTGCTGATCACGAAGACCTTATAAAGTGATGGCTAGCAACGAAACTAACACAAAATTGGTCAATTAACCTAATAACGACAATTTCTGAGTGAAAAAAACATGTAAAATTTGAGTAAACAGTTTCATCTTACCCATTTTCAAATACTTTTTTTTATTTTTAATTTACATCAGAATGCATCCAGTTTCACCCTCGTTATTTTTTTAAGTTTAAACCAGGATGAATCCAGATTCATTATTGCTTTTTATTTTGTGTCCATTTCACCCATACTAATTTTTACTCGTCCATTAGAACCATGTTTTAAAAATATTTGGGCAATTGATCCAATTTCTCCGAAACTAAGGGGTGGATGGGGAGTGCTCCAGCCACGCAACTCCAAATTTATGAAACCTGTCCGAATTCGTTTGTTTCAGGGGGGGATTTTTTCTAAAAAAATTTAGCCCCTTAGAATTTTGACTTTTTATCCATATAACTATTTTTTACCACTTAAACTTTAAATCGTACAACTAGTTTTGTGATCACCTAGATTTTTAATTTTGCCTCCGTTGTTGAAAGAGCAGGTATCACTGTAACATAGTAATACCAGTGGTATGAGTTTGAAATTTATCAGTACCAAATTCTTTACTGATCAAAAAAAAAAAAAAAAAATCAACACTAAAAGAAACCGCAAGTAAAATTGTACACAGTGTATAAGTTTTTATGCTAAAAGCTGATATTCAATTTCAGATCAACTAGATTTGTGCCCGTGCTACGCATCGGACATATTTTTTCTTTTAACCAAATTTTGTTTTGATTTGGTGTGCGCGGGGCTTCGCCTCGCCTCGCCTCGCCTCGTGACAATGTATTTTTGATTCGTATGGTGGGGCTTCACCTCCCGTCTCGATGCATTGAATAGGTGTTTTTTTTCCTTTTAACCAATTTTTTGTTTTGATTTGGTATGCGCGGGGTTTCGCCCTGCCCCCTGACAATGTATTTTTGATTCGTATGGTGGGGCTTCGCCTCCCGTCTCGATGCATTGAATATGTGGAGAAAACATAAGAAATTGTGTAGATTTTATTTATTTTTATTTTTATAGAAAATATGTGTGAAATATGTACATGGAAGAAAATGGCCAATAAGTAAAAATAAATAGCAAACTGCTAATACAATACCAAATATGAACACGTGAAAAAGGACACAGCTTCATCCCGAATTCTGTGAAGGTAATTCAGCTGTAAGCCTGTAAAGCAATTTTTAAGCAGTTTAGGAAATTTTGATTTCATCTTGGGCCTCCATATTGTTGAAAAGTTGTTTCCAAAAAAAGCCATTGCATTTTAATTATTCATAAATAAACCATACCAAAGATCAAAACTATTCCAAATGTATTATCCATGAAAGTCAAGATTCTCCCAGTCCTATGTATTTGACAGAAAGAATTACATGAATAAATGAAGTATTTCTTTCTCCTAATATTTACTGATATACTTTCCTACATGAAGAAAATTTTCCCACCAACCTTCCGATTTACACTTTAATACAGAGAGTGAATGCTTATATAAAATTTCTACAAATTATATGTTCACTTTTCAAAAGAAATGGCATGAGAAAATGATTTCAAAACTAATAGGGTATCCATGTTACTGTACTTAGAGCTTCCTTGGTCCATGTCATGCATATATTGCCTAGGAACAGTGTGTCACAGTCCCTTTTCAGAGCCATAACAAATTTGCTTCCCATTAAATTATTTAAGGAAACTCCCTTTTGAGAGATAGCTAGATAACTCTAGGCAATTGATTACCATTGGTTCTCAAGTTCACTAACAGCCTGCTTTGCATGTTCAACTGTAGCAAAACGTAGAAATGCCAAACCCTTATTTTCAATTCGAAAATGCTAGTCTTTCCCCACCCATGTCCACCATGAGGTGTCATGCCCCACATAAAAGGGTCCATGCTAATCCCCATCCAAGGGCTAAGATCAATGCCACCTAATGGTGGAAAGGAGTGGGGAACTGTAGCAGCTTCGTTTTCAATTGATGTGTTCATATCATCAAACCATGTGTTCTTGGGATGACCACCGTATTTAGTACATCAATACCATGTAAAATAATCATATTTAGATAGATCAGGCCCTTCAGCTAACATAAAGACAGACATAAATTTATCTACATTAAGCATTGTTAAAGTATACTCTTCTGTATAACTTACATGAGAAATAAAGAGTATCACCACCTTGTTCATCCCAGCAGATTCACCATTCTACCAAACTTTGTGCTCCACTACCATCCTAATGGAAATATCATTTAGATTGATTAGGTCCTTCTGCTGACATAAATACAAACATAATTATCTTGTAGTAGATTAAATAGAATTGTTGGTGTTCCATATTTATCTTCAGGTACATTAAGCTAGCTATCAATATTACGCATTCAGTAGATCTGTTCGTGTGTGGTTTGGACTTGTGAATTACAGTGATTGAAATCTATATTTGATGAGCAAAACGTTATACAAAATTATATATTGCACGGAAAGATTGACTGAGATAGAGAATTATACTTACTTGATACTGCATAAGCAAGATTGTCTTCCAAAATTTTTGGGTAATATAGCTCCTCATTTGATTCTTATGCAACGATTCAAACTTGATTACCGACTAAAATTGATTCCACCGGAATAGATCGAGTTTTCTGATCCCCGAAGAAGCTGCAATCTAAAACGAAAAAATAATGAAAATAAGAGAAAAATCAGTAATTAAATATAAACTAAGTTAGAATAAAAGATAATGAAATATAAACTTTAGAATAAAAGATAATGAGAGCTTTCTTTATGATTGAGTAAAAGAATATACAAAGTTTTGAGAGGAGAAAGTTAACCTGCCGATGATGATCGAAGAAGACATGACCTAGAGGTGTAAATTGGGACGGGCCAACACGTTTATGACACAACACATCACGTTAAAATTCGAGCACAGCACGACACAACACGTGACCGGCCCAACACGGGCACATCACGTTTGTTTAATGTGATGTGCTTTACCAGACAAATAGGCACATCAGCACGGCACAACACGCGGCACAGCACAACACGGCATGCGAAGAAAGCACGCCACGTCATGCGTAAAATACTACACAATACATCACATTTGATGCATATTTCACAAAAGAATCATTGTTTTATCCGATTTCTGACATTTTTTTTCCTTATGTTAATTTATTTCTGTAATAATATATGTACTAACTAAAATATCTCAAAAATATTTATTTTGGAAAACATAAAATAAGTGTGCAAGCACAGCACAATACGGCACAACACGTTTATTTTTCTGGCACAGCATGGCACGCCATTTAGCATAGCACAGCATGTCTGAATTTCTGGCCCAGCCCAGCACAGCATGCAGCACGCTAAGCACGTGACTTCGTGGGCTGGGTTGTGCCGGGTCGGCACGTTTTACACCTCTCCACGTCCATTTTGATCGAAGGAGAAGTGAAAGAGGCGAGAGATGGAGGCACTCGAAGAGAAGAATGATAACAGCCTTCTCAGCCATGTCCATGACATTATGCCAACACCAAACGCATATCTAAAGAAACAATACAAAAATAAGAACTACTCCATAATGTTTCCAGTAATCTAATCCAAAAACACATAAAAAAAATCCATATCTAACTAACCACATTTGCAAGGCTTCAATTGCTTATCAGTCAAATCTATCTTTTCGGTACAGAGAGTATATATCTTGTCTCCTTCATCACCCATGTTTGACCTACAAACAAAAAACAAATCAATTCCAGCTGAGGAAAACACACAATTGAAATATAAACTGAAACCAATCAACAAAACAAATTGACTAATAAAGACTAAACACATGAAACCCTAAAAAACTTGGTGATAATTTCATCGCAACTGTGAACTGTAGTTTCAGATAATGTTAGGAATTCAAGAATCGAAAAACATAATCATTGTTTGATTATCAACAGGCACAACAGAAATATAAAAACACGAATCTATTAGAAAAACATGGATCTTAAGAAGTTAGGGTTTCGTTTTCGAAACTGCTGATACAGTGAGGGATCTAAAAAGTAACGAAATCTCTTCTTCGAAGATGGAGGGAAGGGACTATCTCTGAAAGAATACCATATTCGGATGTTAGTTAGGTTTTGTTTCTTAACGGAAAGTAAACCGATTTCCTTTGTTACATGATTTCCTTAATTAAATGGATTTCCTTAATTATTTTGTAACACTCCTTATTAAATCTTTAATTAAATTGGAAGCAAAGAGTTTTACGTGTTTTTTTCCCCAACGATTTTGATGTAAGTGTCGTCCACCTTTGACGGTGTTAGTAATGTACAGTTAAGTTTTAGTGTACATGGTGTATCAAAATTATTTAAGCTCAAATTCTTACATAAATATTATTCACCTACTTTTTTGTCTACACCGTTACGAGCAGTTAAGTATTTGATGTAACCAAAGTGTAACCAAATTTAATTATTACAATCAATAGAGTTATGCCAAGTGTCCTCACCCTAGCTTCTGCATTAGAAAAGACCTATTTTGACCGATATGAATTGAGGGTTTCATCACCGTTTAACGTGAGAGTTTTATTTGTTAAGGCCTCTAAAGGGGAAGATTTGGTTTGGTGGGATGAAACACGAAAGAGAGGTGAAGGCTTGAAGCTTACTATATGTTACGGCCCACTCACATAGCTAAGGATTGGCCTGTGGCAAAGCTAGAAAGACGTTGAATTAGAAAAGAACAGAAAATAAGACTTGAGAGGGGGCATGGAACATGTAAGGAGACGTAGCATCTAGTATGTACTTTATCTTTTTCCATTTATGATCGGTCACTTCTCCTTAAAGCTTAAAGTGCCCAAAGGCCCCAAACAGCTTATAGAAGGGCATGCCGCATGCTTCTTGCTTATCAGTGAAAAAAAGGTTCATGCATCTTTACCAAAATGCCTCTTAGTTTGTGCCAAGAATTAGGGGTGAGCATAAAAACCGGAACCGCGGATTTCACCCGTATCCGTCCGCAAAATTGCGGATTTCACCCAAACCGCAAGACATACGGGGCCGAACACGGGTGAGATTCTCAAATCCGCACATTTTAGCGGTTTGGGTGCGGTTGGGTATTGAAAACCGCGGATTCACCCGCACCGTGGACAGTAAGGGAATTTAATAGAATTATTGGGGATAATATGGGAAGTTAGAGGCTTTATATATAAACACGGCTATTTTTTTCTCTTTTCTCTCTAGTCACTTCGCTTCCAATCTCGTAACTCAGTGAAAGACTGAATTTTTTTTCTTGGTGTCCTTCGTTTGAGATTGAAGGTATGATTTCTACCTTAACTACTCTTGTTTCAGCTGATTGATTTGAGTATGATGGTTTATTGAACAATTCTACTACTTCTGTTTCCAGCTAATTTTGTATCTGTAAAACCTAGGGTTCATTAGATATTGATTTCAATTCTTTGTAGCTTTGAATCACGGAAGGATTGGAACTTGAAATAAAGATGGAGGTGCTGATTCTACCAGTCTGTGAATCACCTTAGATTTCATAAGAAAGTTGTTGAATTGAAAACAAGCAATATTATTGTAGAACTCTTATCATGCTGTTAGGGGTACTGTAGTTTAATTTTAGGAATTAGTTGATGAACTGGAGTAGGGTATCTATTTTAAAAGTATAACTCTCTGATCAACAAATTACAGATTGATATCAAGTGCGATGAATTTCTAATTAGGCAGGGAACTGCAACTATTAGTTTGTTGTGTATTGAGTTTGGGTTAAATTGTTCTATTTTCTAACTTAACTTCTACATTATTAAGGTGGCTTTGGATTCGATAGGCTGACCTCAGAGATTAAGGTTGGAGTTGCGAATAGAGGTGAGAACTTATATGAACTCACTTGTAACTGTTGATGCTTCTTTCTCAAAACTATGCTTATATATGATTTAACAAAAATAATAATCATGCATCAATCTTGCTATCTATATACTGTATTGTTGTATGCGAAGTAGATGTTTTGCGATCAACTTATATTATGGTACATTTTCCTACTTATTAATATGTGTGGTGTCTGTGTATGTATATTGATGGGTTTTTTTTCTGGATACTAATATGAAATCAGTGTTAGCCAGGGTAATTTGCATCTTTCCTTTTTGTCAGTTTGGATAATAATAATGTGTTGTCCTTGTTGTGTTCATTTACCTAATGTGTTCATTTTGTTGTGTTCAATTTGTTTGTAGATGGCTTCAAGTACTAAGAGACCTTCTATTCCTATTAACAATCCTGATGAGAGCATTGGTACAGCTACCCCGGCAACTATCGAGAGCATAGCTATAGCCACAGTGACAGCTACACCTGAGGTTGAAGTTTCAAAGCCTCCTAAAGCTTCTGGTAAGAAGCAATCAGATTGTTGGCAACATTTTGATAAGCGTCTTGATCTTAATCCACCTAAAGTTGAGTGCAAGCATTGCAAGAAGATATTTTCATGGGGTAAAGACAGTACAGGGGGTTCTAACTCTCATGGAACAACAAATATGAACAACCATATAAAGAAAAGAAAGTGTCCTCAATTCACTCCACCTGGACAGCAACAGTTAAACTTTCAAGTAAGTGATGATGGTGAGACTCATTCTGTTGTGACTCACTCTTTTGACCAAGATGCATGCAGAGCTGCCCTTACCAGAATGGTCATCAAAGATGAATTACCTTTTATTGTTGTACAACGTGAAGGCTTCTTAGAATTTTGTCATCAACTAGAACCTAGGTTTAAAGTTCCTTCTCGTTTTACTGAAGCTAGAGACTGCATGAAGATGTATTTGAATGAGTACCACAGATTGAAGGCTGATTTTAGAAAGTATGGCAGACGGTTCTGTCTCACCACTGATACGTGGAGTTCAGTTACAAACATGAGCTACATGGTGTTGAATGGTCATTATATTGATGAGAATTGGGTGTTAAAGAAGAAGATATTGAATTTTTGTCCAGTTACGGATCATACTGGCTTGGAATTGGGTAAAACAGTTGCATCTTGTCTTTTACAGTGGGGGATTGAAAGGGTATTCACTTTGACTGTTGATAATGTCAGTTCTAACAATGAAACAGTTTCTTATTTGTCCAAGAGAGTTGTGGGTTGGAAGTCAGAAATTTTGGGAGGAGAGCACATGCATCTCAGAGGTGCAGCACATATCCTTTCCTTAGTGGTTAAAGACGACATGGATTTGTATAATGAATCTATTTCTAGGATACGCGAGGCAGTTAAGTTTATTAGAGGATCAGGAGAAAGATTGAAAAAGTTTAGAGAATGTGCTGAACAACGGAAGATTAACATCACCAAATTTCTTAGCTTGGATTGTGAGATTAGGTGGAATTCGACTTACCAAATGTTGTCTACAGCTGAAAAATATGAGGAGGTCTTCTACCAATTTGAAGAATCAGGGTATGCGGATAAATTTCTTAATCCTCCTCGACCATCAACCAGAGGTAACACAGCAGCACCAGCAATTCCTAAGGTATGGCCTATTGCTTCTGATTGGGAAATAGCTCGTGCATTTGTTAGATTGCTAAAAAGATTCTATGATGCTACATTAAAATTTTCTGGATCAACCTATGTTACATCTAACTTATTCCTCGATGAAGTAATTTCTACTAATGACATATTGCAAGAATGGGTTAAAAATGGTAATATGTTATTGGCTGACATGGCTGATTGGATGGTTCTGAAATACGAAAAGTATTGGGCAGTGGATAAAATCAACAAAATGCTATACATTGCTGTGTTGCTTGACCCAAGACGCAAGGAAGCCTATCTTAGATTTTCTTTGAGAGAATTACTGAGAGAGAATGTTGCTACAGTTGACAAAGAGGTCCATGAGATGATGACTGTAGTTAAACTTATTTTAACAAATATGTTTGATGAGTATGCACTATTATATAAAGGGAGTGATATGGTTTCAAGACCTACAGCTGAAATACAACCCGATACTTCTCTTTCACAAGAACCTCAGAATCCGATCAACAGATTTGTTGAGTCTGAAAAACATTAAGAAACAGTAGAGGGAAAAACAGAGCTGGATATCTATTTGTCAGAGAAAAGAGATGATTTTAATGCACAATTTGATATTTTGAATTGGTGGAAGGTTAACTCTTCCAAGTATAAGATCTTGTCCATGATAGCTCGAGACGTGCTGGCTATGCAAGTATCAACAGTAGCTTCAGAATCAGCTTTCTCCACAGGTGGTCGTGTTCTTAATGAGTTTCGAAGTTCCATTCAACCAAAAACAGTGCAAGCACTGATATGTGCTGAAAATTGGTTGAAAGACAAACCAATCAATATCGAGGAGATAATAGAAGGGATTGAAAAAATTGACTTAGGTAACTCTCAAACCTTGTTTTCTTTGTTTTCATTCTTTTATGCTTGCATATACATTGTTCCTTCTACTTGATCACCCTTTTTTAGACGTCAATAGCAATTCTGAATGCGGAGAACTATTATCATTCATATCACACACTCATAATCATAAAGAACACTGTCATGAGATGTGTGCTGCTAAATTCCTTGTTTTTGTTTGGGAATTTCAATATTAGACTATCCAACAATTCTTTGTTGTCCTTTGTTGATTATAACAATATAGGCTGAATGGTGTGTCCTTTACTAGGCACAATTTTGTTTGAACTGCTAGCTTCTCCAAGTCAAGTTGGGTTTCTGGCATATGATACAATATGATACAATGCATAAATGACACTATATATGATAGAAACTTGCAACTGTTCACTGATTGCTCTATGACTCCTCATTTTACAGATGCGGCAGAAATCTTGAAGGAAATTCCAGACATATCCATTATGGATTGAATGAACTAGTACTCAAATCCAAGGACTCTTTTTTTGCAGCAGAAGTTCCATTGGTTTGGCACCAGACTTGTTGTTGGCTTGTTGCATTTTGATGGTTTAACTTTGGTTGTCTGCAAGAATTAGTACTTTTTTTGTGTTAACTGTCAACTATCCTTTGTGTTAACTTTAGTTGTGTTAACTGTCAGCAGAAGTTTTTTGCTTGTTTTAAGTTTTTTTTTTTTTTTTTTTTTTTTTTAAATAAAACCGCGGTTTATCCGCATCCGGCCCGTATCAACCGCTGATCCGCGGATGTGAAATCCGCGGGTGATTGGGCCGGTCACGGTTTGATTTTCCATATTTGCAACTTTGACGGATTGGACGCGGGTGACCCCTAATCCGCAACCGTCCGTCCGTTGCTCACCCCTACCAAGAATACATATAAAGCTAAAAGAGATGCTGCATCATTTACTAACGAGAATATGCCTTTTGGAGACAACCAACTCTAGACTACCGACTGTTAGAAGCTCATAGGAACACAATCTATTTTCATTCGAATGGGTAAAATTATAAAAGAAGAAGGAATCAATTTGATTCCTTTCAAGAGAATCATGGAATTTGGTACAATGATTGAGTCTCTTGCTTGAAAAGTTGATAAGTCTGGCATTTTCAACAAATCACCAGTACTACCGCTAATTCTCAAATTGCTCAAGGGATCATTGATACTCACGATGATTCCAAAGTGAGGATAACTTGTGTCTGTCCAGTCACCCCAGGCCCAGCATACACATCGATGCATCATAGACTCCACCTTTAGGCTTTAGCTTGTTTTTAAAATTTCATAAATTAACAGGTGTGCTTTTCTTCTTCTTTTGGAGGATGAATTATCTGGTGTTTGAAATACCAGAAATAGAAGAATGCTTCACAAAAAAATAAAAATAAATAGGAAAGTCAAAACTAGCTCGAAGTCTAAAATCTACGATGACCTTTAAGAGTGAAAAATGTTTTAAAGATATTTTGTGTTTCCTCCCCTTTAAAGATCGCTAATTTACATTACCTTTTCTAGAAATTTTAATTCCCGTCGTTATTTTTACATCCGAACAGTTAGCTGACTCAACAATAGTACGCTTGTGGCAAGGAAAAATATATTTTTCAACGAACTACCTAAATACCCATGTGCTCATATATTATAATTACTAACGGAAAAAATGAGAGCAGTTTGAGAAATTCATCAATGTATTTTTTATATTTGCCACGCTTGCACCATTGCTAAGTTAGCTAACGAGAATCAGATGGAAAATGTAACAAGGGGAGGAATCGCTAATTAGATTTTTCTAGGGGTATTGCAAATTAGCCATCTTTAGAGGGGAGGAAACACAAAATACCCCAATGTTTTATATATGAAGTCAATTATTTTTGTTTTTGACATCTGAAAACTATTTCTACTTTTGAAGAAATAAAATTATTTCTGCTTGTAATAGGTTAACATTTTCTATATAGTTTTTGCTCATTTGATCAGTAATATAATAATTCTTTGGAGAAAATATGTTTGGGGTGAAAACTAAAAAAGGCAAACAAATTTCGGAGTAACTTAATCATATCTATCCAATAGTGTCCTTTTTTTGGTTTTTTTTTTTCTTCTCAAAACCTTTTCTTTCTCTTTTCTCTTCTTAAACAATGGAGTAATTTTTTAGTAACTCTTCGGTTAATAGAAGGGTCATGAGCTATGAAGAACGGATCTGATTGTTCAAAGAAAAGGTAGCTTTCCCTTAGGTTTTGCTCTCCGTTCCATACCAAACATAAGATTTGCAGGGGTTTTGCTTTTATTTGCTATGATATTGGGTAATTGCTTTAAGTTTCCTGTCTTGCTACAGTTATTATTAGTGCAAAATTTTGCGTTTGTAGATAATAGTGGATTTTCTTTACAGAGGTTGTTTTTACAATTAGTTAATCTGAGATGGTCTAAAGAACAACGAACTTAGATTTATTGGAAAGCAAAACTAGCAGTTAAATCATTTAGAATAAAGAACTCAGATTTAGCATTTCATCTTCTTATACAGTGGTTTATCGACTTTTCTTTGTTAACCTTGTTTGTTCTATCGGGTTATTTTTATGTTTATTAGACTTCTTGCTTTTAGTTAGTTAACACTATAATGACAATATTTAGTTTGATTTATATGGGTAGTTTGTGAAACAACATGATGTTGATATCATTATTGACTATGTTTACTCTTGGTCCGATTTTATAAATTTGGATTCAACTACTTGTACTTCTTCGGATATACATTCTCATCTTATAAGTTCTTGATTACATATAACACTAAACTGTCAACATCAGAAGTGCTCACAACCATCTTATAAGCTCTTGATTACATTAGCCAAGAGAACGAATTTTCTATCTTGTACAAGCCACTGATACACTTCTATTAATCTTGCTATTGATAGAAGTGCTCACAACCATATCTTGATAGTTCCACAGTTTACTTGTGGGGACATATACACAGTCAACATCAGAAGACAACTCATTGGGTATCGAGGAAAAACGAAGATTTTTTATGATCTTAAAGAACTATGCATGTAATTAATATTGTCATTTTAGGTAGTTTTAAATTTGTTATAGTTTTGTGGACCTTATGCGTTGTATTCTTTTTCCTTGGTCAAGGTTTTACCACTACAAATTTTCCTTGTCAAGCTTTTAACGAGGCAACATATGTATGTTCAAACTTTTTACAGGTCTTTATATATCCTCTTAATGTTTTTTCTCTGAGGATGGTAATTTGGCCGCATATTTGAGGCATATATATCACTTTATAGGGAAGCCTCTAATGAGCTATTTCAAGTCATCTAGCTGGTTTTAACACAAGTCTTTATTCTCAAAAAAAAAAAAAAAAAACCAATACCGTAGTCCCAAACTTATCTTCCCGAATATCAAGAATGTAACCTTCGGTATTGCCGATTATTTATCTATTCAAACATTGTTGACAGGCTCACACATTTATTTCCTTTGAATGGAAACGGAAAACAGGCGCAGTGGAAAAACATATGTATATTTTTTCTTTCTTATTTATTTTGCACATCTAATACTGATAGTCGGATACTATGTGAAGGGGTTCGACATACACTAGTGTATTATACATTTGTACACTCCGACCTTTCATAAATTCTAATGTTTGGTTTGGTTTGTCTGTTATATTTTATTTTTGGCGAAAGGAAATTAAATATTGTTGATAGTAATATACGAATTTAGAACATCTTGATTATTACCTTGAGGATCGTACTTCACAATTCCATTGCCTCAATTAACTATGACCCTGAGATCTTTCATTTTTTTTTTCTTCTTTATGCAAAAAAGGAATTTATTTCGTAAAAATTAAGTTGGAAGTGTACATAGTTCATGTCTTCTAAAACTGAATTATAAATGAAGTTTGGTAAAACACCCGACCAAACTTTAGAAATTCTAAATTTCCTAGCATGCACTACACCATTTTAAGGAATTAGCAACTCAGATTAGCAACAACACTAGCGCCGTTGCTAATTTTGTTTCTAATTATTCGCAACGGCAATGGTCTGTTGCTAATTTCGCAACTGCTTACGTTCCGTTGCGAATAGCAACTGCTGAGTGTTTACGCGTGCGGTTAGGCCGTGTGCTGGTAACACCTTAGTTTGACATGTTGACTTGACTTGACGTGTGTGAGATACTTTAAAACCCTATATTCAGTATTAACTTACACTCTCTCTATCTGGTCTTCTCCCTCTCTCAATCCGCCGCCGCTGCTTCTTCTTCTACTGCTTCTCTTCTTCATTAAAAAAACGGAGATTCATCAACGAAATCCATCAAAAACACCACATTTTATCTATTCTCTTCATCAACACCAACTGAAAACGAAGATTCACCAACAAAATTCACCAACAACATCATTTCTTGAAGATTTGTTCTGAATCGATGAAGAACAGCCGATGAGGATCATCAACAATAGTCAGATTACATATCTTCTCTTGTATGCTGTTGGTAAGGGAAACCCTAGTTTTGTTTATGTTTTAATTGATGCTGGTGGTAATTTGAATTTTAGGGAGGATGTTTTTAACAAATTTTCTCTTCGTATTATGATTTTTAATCTAGGGTTTTGTGATTCTAATTTGATTTGATTTGGGGGGGTTCTCTAATTGTTAGGAATCAGGGTTTCCAATGGTTTTAATCACATTCATGGAACTTCCTGGGTTGTAATTAGATTCTCTGATAGAAATGTTAAAATCTGAAATTTGGATTTTGAGATCGTGGTTGTACCCAAACTTAGGGTTTTATGGTTGCTGGAGTTGGCAATACTGATTAGTTTACTTTCTTATTAATTTGATTTTGGAGGTTCTTCAATTGTTTGGAATTAGGGTTTTCTTGTTTCTGGGATTTGAGATTAGGATATGTCAAAATCTGAGGTTTCTTCATAGCTCATTGATTTTAATCAGTTATGAAACTTCCTGGGTTGTGTTTAGATTCTTTAATAGGAATACCAAACTTTAGTTTTTGGAATTTCCAATACTGATTAGTTTATGTTCTTGTTTATTAGATTTATTATGTTTGTAGCATACATCTGATCTGGATTCTCTTTTGAAAATTGCAGTTGGATAGGTTTATCCCCAACAATTCTTAAGTAGTCCGTTGGTAGGGAATATTGCATCTGGGAGTACACTATCAGATAGTTTAACATATAATTATATAAAGAGTTCGCCTCAAAGTGAGCAGTTTTCATTTCACATCAATGAGCTATAAGTTTTAGTGGGAATCATATTGCGGAGATATACTTTTTGTTAGTGCTAATATGTGCAGCCAGTTTATATGACAGTGCTACTCTTTTTTTGATCTCCATATTTGTTTCTTATTTTTGTTTACCCTTTCCTCATGGATATTTCTATAAGAATGTGACTCAATAACGGTGGACTCCTCAGGGTATCTTTTTCATGACAAATTTTGTAATATAGATGATCAGTTTTTCCTTTTCAGGATCCTTTTCACTGTGGCGAGTGATTCAACGTAATGCAATAAAGTCGGATTCTAATGAATATAGGCTAGACTTGGTATATTTGTAGTGCCTAAAAATATTGGTTTTCTCTATGTTTAGGTGTGAGAGGTGAAGTTTCATTTTATTACTGCCATACTAATCTATGAATGAGTGCCAGTTTCATAATACTTTGGGTGTGTTCTGTAGGGCTCCCAAGCATTTTGTTGTGTCGGAGATCAGGCATTTAGAGGTAAAGATGGATATGCTGATGACAATTTTGGAATCATTAACTCTAACAGGTATGAGCCGCTTCTGCTATATCAAATCCCAAATAATTTTTAAGATATCAATTCGTTTTGTTTTCTGATTTTGTAACTTCGATGCATGTCTTCTACTTTAGACTAGATTTTCCGCCTTGTGTGGTTTCTTCAAACTTAGATGCCTGTTTTGCTGAAAATTCTGGTAGTTTAAAAAAGAGACTCTTGTATTTCTTCTACCACAGAATTCACTTGCATTTTTATCCACAAAATTGACTTGAGATGTTTCAGGACAGGTGCACCTTGCTGGTGTTGGTGATTTTCGTTTAGATGGTGTTAGAAGCACAACTTATCCTTTCCCTTTATCTTCTGAGATGGAAATGGAAATTGATCATGTTAAGAAACTCCCATGGAGAATGAGAGTTTCAGAACAGGGTCCTATCTAAAGTTGGAGGTTCATGACGTCCCTTTTGGGATGGTTGAAATTTTTGATCCTTGTCATCCTATTCTCGTTGGGGGTATCAGTCTTGAAGAGAAAAATGTTGGTTATATGCAGGTTGTTATGCCTTATCTGTTTTATTTTTCTAATTTGAAGCTTGATATTTATTTCACTGTTTTGGAAATGAAAGAGGTATTATATTTGATATTTCTTGTTAATTGAACTCTTTTTGGTAGCCTTTATGATCATGTATTCTTCTTCCAGGCTATACTTAAGCGACATGACTGGAATATGAAACTTTTGAAGGCAGGAGACCCTATCACTGTCTTAGCTGGTTAGATACGTTATCAGATAGTACCTATCTATGCCAAATAATTGGACAGTAAACAACATGAAATTGCAAAGTACATTACATTCCCAAATATGAGCACTGTCTTGCAATGTTATGGGGACCCCTTGCACCTCCCCACACTAGAATTGTTGTTGTGCAGGGTAACAAGGTTTGGTGTATTCCATCTCAGCTTGTTACTTGTATAAATTTCACAGCGAGATTATTTCGTTATTGTAAGTTAAAGAACCAACCATATGTGTAAGTTCATACACACTGTCCGAGTTTTATCAAGATTTCTAACAAACTCCCCTTAATAAACTGTGGAAACTCGGTATGCTAGTTTGTAACATCTTGTGTATCATTAAAAATGGATTTTACCTATTTATTCTATTTTATTTATGTATGTACACAACATAAGTATCAATCAGTTGGTTCTCGCCTTATCGGTCAGCGCCGTGGAAAAATAATAAGTTAAATAGTTGGTGAATGAGCATTATTTCTCTTTTATCTAGTGCATAATATTCACTTTTCTATATAATCATCTTTTTTTTTGACTTTCTGTAATTGCCTAACTATGTTGTGTAGGGGAAGCAGCTGGTATCGGTATCCACCATGCTCCCTACTAACAATAACGAAGACTTGGTATGTGAAGTGCAGTACCTTTTTCTTTTCTGTGTAATGTTGCTTCTGCCAAGGGCGTGATCTTCAGTTTTCTATATGGTCGTTCATTAACTTTCTACTCATTCCAACTTGCCAAACCATGTTGTATAGGGGGTTGAGCCTGTATCGACATCTACTCTGGTCCCAGTTAACAACAATGAGAATTTGGTATGTCAGTCAAGTGCATAATATTCTCTTTCCTATTTAATCATCTCTTTTTCTCTTTTTGTTCTTAACTTTCCATTCTCGCTGAACCTTGTTGTAAAGGGAAAAATGATTGTGAAGCTTCTTAAATATAAACAGACTGAGAAAGTTAGTTTGGTTATGAGACAATCTAACCCGTTCAAGAAAGTTCAATTATCATGTGATGACTCTTTATGTAAATGAGATTTTCAGATGGCAGCGAAAAGATTTGATTTCATTTTCTATACTATGTAAGATCTATTTTTTTTATTTTTTGTGTGTCTATGTTGGTCCTTGCTTTTGTAACTGATTAGGTTAGTTCTATTTTACTACTACTAATTGGTGTTGCTTTTTGCAGGTGTATATGATTTGTTACAGGTCGTGGCTTCACCAAGGTTGGGAAGAATTACGGAATTCACAGCAGTCGAATTCTGCAAAGTTGAAGTTACAAAACAAAGTCTTGTTAGTGTTTCCAGAAATAGACCCTGGAAGGAGGGCGGAAACGAGCTTAAGCAATGCTGGACAAGGCCATACTTAGGTAAGTTCAACAATGATCTTGTAAAGTTTGATAGTTAAACATACCATGACTGTTTTCTATGCTTCTTATCTGAAGTTTGTTGGCTAAAAACATGCCATACCTATTTTCTGTGCTTCTCATTTTGTTTGTAGCCTTCTTTTTTAGTTCTTCCCATTTTAAAGTTTTGATGATAAGTTTTGGTGCGGGTTTTAAGTGCAACAACTGTCATTGCGAGGTCTTTACAGATTTGGATGATGCAAATGTTTGGAAAGATTGTATTGAGCAGATTGATGTTGTTTTACAACAATTTTTTTTTTGTGACACGTAAATGTGCAGGAAGGATTCTGATCTTCTACAGTAGCTTGTTCGGATTGATGAGGCCTTTAGGCATTTCTGACGCAGGAAGGGTTTGTTGCCGACAAGCAAAATAACACTCAAATGCCTCGGCCACTAATTGTAGTTAACAGATGGTACACCGATACACCATTAACTGTATATGAACATCTAATTTCTGGTTTGTATTTGAGAATGAGCTTGAATCTAATTCTTAACTGTATGAACTTTATTTTTGAGAATTTATATAAATTTTTGTGAATTGCTGAATCTCTGTTCCGTGGCTTAGGATGAAGCCCTGGATTAGAATCAAAGCCGTGGATCCATTTTTTTCTGTTGCTAAATTGTTTTAGCTACGGCATTCATCTGTTGCGAATAAACAATTTAGCAACGGAAACTTGCGTTGCAAATATCCGTTGCTGACCGAGATTCGCAATAGAGATTATGCCGTGCGAAAAATTGCAACATGGTGTTTTGCAACAGAGAACTAGCATTGCGACCCAAGTCAGCAACAACCAGAGTCCGTTGCTAATCCTTAAAAATGGTGTAGTGATGCTTGGCCGGACTATCTGCTGGATGCTTACAAAATCTATTAATTTTACTAACAGTTCAACTGCTAAAAGAACTTAAATAAAATATAATATCTTTAATAATAACTTGATTTTACCATGATAAGATAGTATCTGCACCATTAATAGCTGCTGCAACATTCTTAAAGTCAGCCTCTATAATACAGTAAAAACTCCATATATTGATACTCCGTATATATTAATAAACTCTATATATTAATAAAAAAAATCATAGTCCCAACTTGGGC
This sequence comes from Papaver atlanticum, assembly GCA_023531105.1. NCBI lineage: Eukaryota > Viridiplantae > Streptophyta > Magnoliopsida > Ranunculales > Papaveraceae > Papaver > Papaver atlanticum. The sequence continues at coordinate 7,551,065 of JAJJMB010008071.1, read as the reverse complement.
CAGTTATAAATAGTAATAACCTCCATATTTTAATATTAATAGATTTTTTTTAGTCCCGCCATAAGGAATTTACCTCCATATATTAATATAATCATCATTATTGGAAACTTATAGATCATGTTACATCGAAATTTAAGATAGAATAAAGTACTTATTTATAGTTTTTTGAGAAAATGATGTAACTTTTTGATTTGCGGATGCGTAAGACCTCATTACTATAGGTTCCTTCTTGTTGAAGCCAAAAAGTTTCCAACTTGTCGAGCATGTTTAAAGATTCTTGAAATGAAACTTTTGGTATTTCCGTATTATCATCATTAGGATTATCTCCCTTTGCTTCTTGTCTAATTCCATCGATGATTTTTTCTTTGGTTAAAACATATACGACTTTTTGCTCATTGGATGATTAAGGAAGACATCTATATCCATTATCATTTAATACTTTGAATTAGCAAAAAAATTATTTCTTTTGGTATACCTCCCTATATTAATAAACTCTATATATTATAATGATTTTGTGAAGTCCCAGGGCTATTAATATATGGAGTTTTTACTGTAATATGTTGCAGTTGTACACTAACGCCATGTTACACTCCACTTCCTCTCCATTCAGACACCCATAGGTGTATCGAAGACTGATTCTTACCTACGAAATTTCTAAGGATTAGTACAACTCCGCCATGTTTAATTAGTATATAATTTGAAAGATGCATCAACACATATAGAAATAATATGAGCAGGTGGTGGATTCCAATAATGATTCTTGCCAAATATCCTATTAGCTTGTTTCTAACACTATGTTATGACAATATTAATGATGCCATTAATCTAATTCTGGATACTTCTGATTGTAGTAAGGCTTTTTTCCTTCAAAGAAAACATCAATATCTTTACTTCCAAACCTCCAAAACGACACTTTTCATATGGATTCTCCATTTTGCATCTCTTATAGAGTCACTCTGATTTTTAAAAAACTAAGACGAAACCCAATGTTGAATATTATCTTGATTTATCAGTGATCTTCTGCAATCAGGAATAAAAGTATAAACACCTCTTATGAAGTCGTAGTTTATTAGAATATGATATATGGTTTCGGTATCCTTATTACACATATAACAGAAAGAAGAAACTCCATCTATGTTCCTCATCATCCTTTTACTTGAAGTTACATTGTCAAATAAAAACTTCCAAAGAAAAAGTTTGATTCTTGACATAGTCTGCATACTCAAAAGCTTCTTCCAAACATCTACATGAATGTTACTCTGGTTTGATTGTTGATTTTGAGATCCAACAACTTATTATATGCGGATTTCATTGTGAAAACTTAATTATGGGTAAGAATTCACACAAGTTTATCCTCATTTTTATTTTTTTTGGAATTTGGTGGTTAGAATATTTTGAACCACATCATTCTCAAATAAAATATTAATGAATGCAGCTTTCCAAATCCTTTGTTTATTATCAATTAAAAGAGAAACAAGATAAGAGTTCTTTCTTAACACTATTATCACAATTTATAGGTACTGGTGAACTATCCATACCCATGATCCAGTTGTCATTCTAGATATGTATCTTCTTGCCATCTCCCACTATCCAGAAGCTATATTGTTTGATGAAATCCACGTTTTGTGTAAAAAAATTCATACCCAAGAAGCATTTATTTGTTGTTTTCCTTGAGTATAAGTGTCAGAAAAATATTTTGCTTTTAGAGCAGAAGCACACAATTGATCAGTTGAGTATATAATCTCCAATCTCCTTTAGCTAGTAATACATAATTAAAACATTTCAAATCCATGACTCCTAGACCTACTGAATGTTTGCTTCAGCACAACTTAAACCAGGAAATAATTTTTATTCCTTTTCTTTGTCTCACCAAAATTTTCTTTTATTTTTGTCCAATTCAACAACAATAGCATTAGGGAGATTTAAAGTACTCATTTGGCGCAATGGTGTTGATGGTGGATTTTGACGAAGGCTAAAATCGTCAAATCATAACTTTGCATATTTCTTACCAGTTTCAGACACGTATGTGAAGTTTATATTTCAGAATCTAAGCATGAAAGCTCATGCCACGATGACTTCTGATTGATTGTACTACCTCTCAGAGTATGCATAAATACGGAGTCTCTCAACTGAGACCACGACATATTTCATCAACTGAGCAATTTCAGTATTCACTTCTGTATAGAATCGAAATGAATCGAAATGATTGGACGGCTCCTAGATGTATTAACCACTAGTATAGAGCAATAACGTCTCCAGGATGTCGCAATGTTCCCTGACTTTACAGAATAAACATTCAGAACGAGTATGACGCTTCAACTAGCTCATACCTCGGTTTTCAAATAATTATAATGCTCCTAGACGTCATGCCTGCTAGTATAGAGCCATCAATTAATTATTTCTAGTCGTAAGATTCATCAACTGAATTCCTAAAAATTATTCTACGTTCCACCGAGTAAACCCCAATGGTGCGAGTATACTTAACAATACTGCATGAACGAGCACCCAAATGCACGAACAAACATTCAAAAATATGGACGAACGAGGAAACCTATGCAAAATACTGAATATGGAAGAAAATAATAATAATAAAATAATAAAGAGGCGCCTAGGGGACCGGGCCACTGGCAGGCCGGTCCCATGCTTCTCCATTTTATCTTATTTTATTATTTTTCCTAATCTCATGAAAACTCCTTCATTCGAGCAAAATTCCTAGTTTCTCCATATTTCCTCACACGATGAAAAATAATATAAAATATGGAAGAATATCACGGGACCAGGCCCACTGGCCGTCCCGTCATGCCCTAGCCATGGTCGGTCCCACAACATCTCTAATTTCTTATTTTATTATTATTCCTTCTCTCATCTCATGAAACTCTTTCGTTTGAGTACAAACCCTGATTTTTCCATACTTCATCAATATTGCTCAAACTAGCAAAAGCCAAAAGTCAAATGGTCAGATGACCGACTAGTCTTCTCACGACAAATATTAAAATATTATTATTTTAATATTATTAATATATTGATCGCACGAGAAAAGTTCTACTTGCTCATTCAAGCAAAATTGAGAGTTTCAGTCAAAGATCAAACTCTTTTGAAAATCCAAAATATTGCTCGAACGCACGTCAGAAAATAACTCTCAGAATTGAGCCACGAGCAATATCGTGACACGGGTATGCCACATTGACCGACCAAGGTCGGCTCTTTGGCTTGCAAGGATCCGGTCCCACATATTTTCATAATTTGACCTAGTTTGTCCTCTACAGTTCATATTGGGTTCAAACTCTTTCCAAACAACTTGGAATTTGATCAAACGACCATTAGTTGGTCCCACGACCACCAACGGCCAGTTCTATACCCCTTGGTCGGTCCCTTATCTCTCCGTAATTAGGTTTTATTACCTAATGCTCAGACCAGCACTATTTTAATAAATAATTAAACCACCATTTAATCATTCTTTTACCAACTGGTTTGCAAAGGACTTTGGTGTTTGCTCATTCGAGTATCTGGGCGCTACATGGTCGGTCTATCATCCCATGTAGCTGGTCCCTCTCACTCATTGATTTTCATTAAATCATCAATTGATCAGCAATCCATCAAAACTAGGGTTTCGAATCAAATGCTCTGCAAAGCATAATTCTGAACAGGTTCAAACACCAACATTTTATGTTGATCCAGAAATCAACATTCTAATTAATTATATCTAGGCCAGCTGCCAATATTTTAAATTAATATTTTATTTGGTCGTGCTACCAATAATCATTAAACAAGCAATATTTGCTCAGACGAGCAATATTGATTCAACTATCAATATTTCATCAAAACGAGCAATATTTGCTCAGACGAGTAATATTGATTCAGCTATCAATATTTCATCAAACGAGCAATATTTGCTCAGATGAGCAATCCTGATTCAACTATCAATATTTCATTACACGAGCAATATTTGCATAGACGAGATTAATAATATTGATTCAACTATCAATATTTAATAATTCATCAAACGAGCAATATTTTCTCAGACTATCAATATTCATCATGTTGATTCAACCATCAATATTATACATCTGTCTTAACAGACATGCTCAATCCATAAATCATAGAGCATTCGTCAATCATGCTCAACTCAGCAATACTAATTAAGACTCATCGTCTAATCATGTCAACAACTGACTAATTAAATACATGTCTGCCTTACAGACTCCACAATCATGAGACATCAATCATGTCACATCGGGGGATATTTACTAGGGTTTTGGTCTGGCGGCCTACGGCATGTGTGTTCATCCACAATGAGAAATGTGAGTAAGTCGTGCAAGCGGTTGAGGAAGTTAGCAAAGTAGTGGGTGGACAATCAACCAAGTCTTTGCACGACGTGGAACTGGTTTAACCACGATTTCCCACTTTCACACTTGATATGATTTTAATTGTGTTGTAAAAAAGAGGTTCATTGGGACTTGTGAAAGCAATATATTTTAAATTTTAATAAAATTAAAAGTACAGAAAAATTAATTCAAAATTGATTTCAAGATATTAAAAATAACCAAGACACTAGATTCCATTATGACACATGAATGATGGTAAATACTCCAAAACTCTAATTATCTTTTAAGTCCTTTATTTCTTAATTCACATATGATCAGGCAATTTCTCAAATATTAATTGTATTCCCTAAGCATAAATTATCGATTGATTAAACAAGGTATAACATATCAAATTGAATCACAAGTAATTAAGAAAATATTACAAACAAGTGATTGAGTGAACCATAAATAAAAATTAGAGAAAATAATTTAATTACCAATTATTCATGTGTAAATAGATTCCTCCATTGCCTTGGCACGCGAGAATTAGCCGCTCATCATATTGAAAACCCTCTCAAAGACTTTATTTATGCTCAAAATGGTTTACAAATTATGAGAAAGGAGAAAATTGATTAAAACCGGGTTTGTAACAATTATATTTGTTACAAACTCAACTGTTACAGAGAACGATAAAAGTAAATTGTCGTTGTCACTATAGCACAATGACTGTCCTAGGCAGCACTTTGTTCTTTGTGTTCTTCACAGCAGCAGCAGAAAAGTATTCTCTGCAACTCGATCAAAGCTCTCTGTTTTTGTTCGTACCGCTCCTCAACAACTTATATAACCTTCTAGCACCGAAATATCTTGTCATAACTTCATATAATTCTCCATTACTCCGCATTATTCTTCACGACCAGTTTAGGAAATAATTTAGATTTTTGATTTCTCCACGCGTTATGAAGCTTCCAAATTGCATATTTAACTCCTTCACACTCCAAATGGTTGCTATGGTCTTCCAAACACGTGCAAATTCCTCTGCTTGTCGCGCAATCTTGTGAATATATCCTTCGGTGAGTAACTCCCTGATTTCTTCGAATCTAAGTATTCAGCCCAACTGGATCGAAACCAACACATACATCATCCCTTTATAGCACATAGGAGTAAACCCAATCAATTCCAGCCCTCCAGTCTCACTGAAACAAGCTCAAATCGCAAACCCTAATTCCGGCAGTTGAAACTTGGTTTTCCCGCCACTTTTCAGAATTCAAATGAAAAGGAAGGTTAGCCCTTATCAGAGTGGAGGTGTGAATAACAGGTGGGTGTCCCTTAGCGATTGAGGTGCCCCTTATCCAAGTAGGGGTTTGTTTAGCAGATGTCCTCCGGGGTGCCTTCAACAACTTTTCGAGTCGAATTTTCCTAAAATGTTTATTTCCCAAAAATACCTACAAACAAGTTTATTAGTGATAAAATGAGTCCCAGCTAATGTAGTTATGGGTGAAAATGTGTCGCACTTACGTGCTTATCAAATTCCCCCACACTTACATTTTGCTAGTCCTCGAGCAAAACAGAAAATAGACCCGCTCCACAGCTGGTCATAAAATGATAAGAAAAAAAAAATAGACCCACTCAACAGCTGGTCATTATATTTTTTTTCTTTCTAAATCATGAATTTTATTACTGAAAATGAGCTAAAGATTACAAACACAAGTAACAACCAGAGCTTAATCTCAGCTGTTCTTAACAAAAATAAAGACACTAAAGGTGCACTCCAACTTTAAGTATACAATACGATTCAGCAAAATCTAAAATATACACCATCTTCCTGCTCCAAACTTCCAAGAAAGTTTGGTTTTGCTTCATAGTATTGTATTTCACCTCTGTCCAACAATACTCCCTTTTTTGCTAGCGCATCTGCAGAGAAGTTGATTTCTCTATAAGAATGTCTGAATTTGATTGAAGTGATACTTTGTTTAATATTCTTCCATCTGTTCTCCACCACCCAAGGAATTCTGCCACTGTGAAATGCTTCTAAAACTGCTTTATAATCTGGGATGAAACATACATCAAGTAGTTGCTGTCTCACAGCCCATTTCCCTACAACAATCAATGCCATCACTTCAGCTAAATAATTAGTTGTTATTCCCAGACCACCTAAAGCAGCTCCAACACAATCACCATTAGTACATCTTCCCACAAAGCCAAAACCTGTTTTTCTTGGATTACCTTTAGAATCTCCATCACAACAAATAAGTACTTGATTCCTAGCAGGTAGTTTAAAGAAGCATTGTTTAACTTCAGTACTTTGAACTTTAATCCCTGTAACACCAAAGAATAAGAAAACCTGAAGATCATACACATTTCCCCACATCTTCCCTTTAATTCTGGCACTACATCTTTAGTGAAGCTAACAATTCTTTGTTGAAATTTTGCAGTATCAGGTTTTTCTCCTTCATAGATAATTCTGTTTCTAGTCAGCCAGAGTTCCACCATTACCATTAAATGCACTAATGAACCATATCTCCTGAATAACTGCACTCTTCATTTTTTTCTAAATTGAGAACCTCCTCAAATGATGTAGGATTAAGGAATCTAAAAACACCACCCAACCAACGCCATATATTCTCACTGAAATCACAGTGCCATAGTATGTGGTCCATTGTGTCCTGATTTTTCCCATACAAATAGCATTTAGACACAGTTTGAAATCCCTTCTTTCGTACTGATTCTTCAGTTGCACAGGCCCCTCTCAGGATTTTCCATAAATTTGCAGAATTGTAAGGATGGATGCAAGGATTTCATACCTTATTAGCCCAATGCACTACTGGGTACTTTGTCCTCACCAATTGAGCAGAGTTAGCCACTGTAAATTTGCATGTAAGATCTCCAGTCCATACTCTCTTATCTTGACCTGCACATAGTGTTGGAAGTTCAATAACTTCAAAAAATTGAAACATGCATTCTAGGATTTGCCATTTTCCTTCCTGAATTAAATGCTCCACTTTCATATCAATATTCTGCATAATATAAGCATCTTCATGATGTCTTTCAATTAATGCATACTCCTTTATCCACTTATCTTTCCATACTGAAATGTTCTTGCCATCTCCAACCAACCATTTACTTCCTTCATTAAACTCAGACGTTACCCATTTTATCCCTGGCAAGATAGATGATTGCCTGTAAGTTTTAATCCATTCCCCATTTTTATTTTTATACTTAGTTCTCATGAAAGTAGTCCATTCCACATCTTCTATTTCTATCTTCCATAGTAGCTTCAGCAGGAGTGATTTATTCATTACTTTCAACCTTCTTAAACCAAGACCACCTTCATTCACAGGAGTATTAACTGCATCCCACTTAACAGTAATCAATTTCTTTACAACAGGGTCACCAGACCACAAGAAATTTCTAATTATCCTTTCACACTCCAAGATTACAATTTTTGGCCATTTATAGACTGACATAATATATATAGGCATACTACTTAACACAAATTTAACAAGTGTTAGTCTTGCTGAAAAAGCAAGGAGCTTACCCATCCAACCAGCCAACATCTTTTGCATCATTTCTACATCCCCCAAACTTGTGATGTTTTTACCCTCCCAGTATTGAGAATTACACCCAAGTATTTATCAGGTAACTCTGATAGAGCCATTTGTACTGATTCTGCAATATGTTTTCTTCTTGTGTCTGACACACCTCCCACAAAGAATTTGCTTTTACTCTTGTTAACTACTTGACCAGAAGATTGTTGATAATTCAATAATAAGTTCATCAGACTGTCCTATGATCTTTTGTGTCCATTACAGAAGATGAAAATATTATCTGCAAACATCAAATGAGTTGGTTGGCATCCACCTCTATTCACCATAGCTTTTATGCTTCCATTCTGCACCATATGAGAAATGTTTCTACTTAAAACTTCTTCAGCTAGAACAAAAAGTATTGGAGACAATGGATCCCCTTGTCTAAGTCCCCTTCCAACTCCAAAGAAACCATTAGGACCACCATTAATGAGCACTGATATTCTAGCTGATTCAAAGATAGTTCTTAACCAATTGATGCCTAATTCAGAAAAACCAAACCTTCTCAGTACTTCAAAAAGAAAATCCCAACTTAGTGAGTCATATGCTTGAGTAATATCCAGTTTAAGACCTACATTACCACCTCTTCTTTTGATATTCAATTCATTTACCAATTCTGAAGCAAGTACAATTTTCTCATGGATATTTATTCCTTTTATGAATGCACCTTGCTGTATTGATATCATCCTCCCAAGCACTGTACTAACTCTTGAAGTGATAATTCTTGTAATGATCTTGAAATTAAAATTTGCCAATCCAATGGGTCTAAAGTGATCAGCTTTTTTAGCACCTTGAATCTTAGGAAGTAAAAATAAGAAGTTAGAATTCCAACCTTTTGGTATGAATTTGCTACTCCAACAGTGTTGTATTGCTTCTACTTATTCAGCTCCAATAACTTACCATGCATATCTGTAAAAGCATCCTGGATATCTATTTGGACCAAGAGCACTATTAGCATCCATTGCAAAGACTGCTTCTTTTATTTCATCAAAAGAAGGAATAACATCTAGGAAACAATTATCTTCCTCATTCAACACCTTAGGGATAACTTCAAAAATATTCTCTGCAAATTCCACACTTCTTGCTTCAAATTTCTTTTCATAATGTGCAACCTGTATATTTGCAATTTGTTTTTGTTCAGTTACTAAAGTGCCATCTGCATTTCCAATTCAAAAATGTTATTTTGAGATTTCCTTATTCTCATACATGTATGGAAAAAAGCAGTATTAGCACCACCTTCCTTCACCCATTTAACTCTTGATTTAGCTCTCATCATCTCATTATATTGTTTGGAAGCAATTTCTTGTTTACCTCTTGCAGTCACCAGATTATTCAGTAATTCAAGATTTTCAGGATCTGCATCAGAAAACAGAGTTGAAGATAACACTTCCTCTTCAGCTTGCTTCACTTTGATTCTCAAATCACCAAACACCTCCCAATTCCATATTTTAAGAATTTGTTTCAACCTTTTAAGTTTACTGAGAAATATAAAAGCAGGATTACCATAACATTCCTCTGCCCATGACTCTGCTATTACATTTAGAAAATCAGGATGAGAAGTCCAAACTGATTGATACCTGAAAGGAATATTTCTTGTTTTTTTTAAATTAGCTACACCACCCAATAGAGCACCATGATCTGAAATACCTCTAACTCCAACTTTATAACACCAACTCTCATATAACTCTAACCATTTTGTATTGTAGAAAGCTTTATCAAGATCACAAAGAATTCTCTTCTTACCTGCCATGTTGTTGCACCAGGAAAATTTAATTCTTGACCTTGAAGCTTGTATTAATTTGCATGTTTCAAGACAATTTCTAAAATCATTCATGGACACCATTAAAGGTTTTCTACCTCCAACCTTTTCTTCAGTACTCAACACCACATTAAAATCTCCAATTACCAGCCATGGTAAATTCATATCACAAATCCCCACCAATTCCTCCCACAATTCTCTCATATCAATTATAAGACATGCATCATGAATTCCAGTTACTAAAACTTCTCCTATTTGAACAGTAATAGCTTGTCTGGTGGATGAAATTACAGTTGGTCTAGGCAAAGAACTATGCCATAATAACCAAATATTACCTTTAGACTGTTCACTAGAATTATGAATGATCATCTGACACATCCCAGGAAGTTTCAAGCCTCTACTAACATTATTGGATACTCTTATTTTGGGCTCAACTACCCATAACAAAGAAGGATTGAAATTATTGACTAAACTTCTTAGTTTGTCTTTGGCTTGAATCCTTTTCAAACCTCTAACATTCCAAAAGATTACTCTCATTGAGATTGATTGGTATGAGAAGTATTAGAACTCCCTACTCCTATATTTGATTTAACTGAAGTATGAGCTTGTTTTCTTGTTACTACATTAGGAACACCTTTAGTAGCTTTTTCTTTAGTAGGTTTACTAATCACTTTAGAAAAAATCTGATCATGTTTTTCAGCTACATCTATCAATGCTTGAAATTTGCTTGGAGATACAAAACTCTTAGCAGAAACAGAACTGGTATGAATATTTCTGAGTTTATTAATGGTACCTGATACTTCCTTCCATCCTTCCAAAGGTGCTCCACCAGAATTGATATTTGATAATACTTGAGCAGATAATACTTCAGATGATGTATTATTGTGTATAACTATTTCAGAGTTAACTTGAGGTGTTGCCATAGTAGGTTCTGACACACCACCAGTGTTGTGTAAAGGTTGAACACAATTACCTACATCAATTAGTTTTCCAACAGATATTACAGGAAACTCAATAGGAGATTCTAATACACCAGTAAAACCATTAGCCTTACAAGCTGGAGGGGTATTATTAGAATGAATTATATTAAGCTCATCCACCTTCTCATTTAAACCATCTTCACTAACCATTGATGGACTCCCTTCCTTATCATCTTTTGAAGGAAAACAAATATCAAATCCACCAGAATTTTGTACTAAAATTTCTTTGGAGTGTATCTCCATTGAGGTTTTTGATTAATAGGCTTTTGACCACCCTGAGATTGAGTCTTCCTTACCACTCTACACTCTGTAACCAAGTGACCCACAATCTTGCAATGACTACAAAACTTAGGCATTCTTGATATTCTGATTTCTTGCTCAAACTTACAATACTTTGATTCAACCACTACCTTATTAGGGATAACATTGGCCAAATCAATTTCCACCAAAATACTAGCATAGTATCCAATCTCTTTTTTCAGAGTTGTGGAATCAAGACGGATTGGTCTACCAATTGCACTACCCATTGACATAAGTATATCCTCCCTCCAATATTCAATACTCATTTCTGGAAACAGCATCCATACAAAAGCACTGGAAGATTTTTGTAGTTCAGGCTTAAAATCTCGTTCCCAGAATCAAAGCTTCAGATATTGCGATTCAACCTCCCAGAAACCCTCATAAACAAACTTCATATCATCCTTATTCTCTAATTTGATAATAAAGAAACCTTTTCCAATAGGAATAAATTGACATTTACCTGTAAGAGTCCATTGTTTCCTCAAACTTGCTTCAGCAACTGTCATCTTGAATTTCACAAAGTCCAGTCTTCCAATCAAACTAAATATCCATTCATTAACGCTCTCATCAAAAACCTCATCCGGGATGAAAACTGATGGATTAAGATTCATAGGAACAAAAATATTGTCTGATCTAAAATTATTTGAAATCTCAGATTCCGATCAAGAATTTGAGTATTCCTACATTTCAATTCAGTTTTCAGACATATTAATGATATCACCTGAAGAAAATGGTAATGAATTTACACTAAACGAACACCTGAATCGATGCAATCACCTAAATTAATGACGACGAAGCACTGAAAAACGAAAAACTTCGAGAGAAAAAATTCGCCGATTCAATCTGCGAGTTGCAGAGCGCGACTCGGACCGATCTCTAGATATTTTTTTACAGCTGGTCATTATATATTATTATTATTATTTTTCTATTTTATTTTTTTTAAGACCCGCTCAACAGCTGGTCATAATATGATAAGAAAGTACATAAAAATAGACCCGCTAAACAGCTGGTCATAAGAAAATGATAAGAAAACAAAAGAATAGACCCGCTCAACAGATGGTCATAACTCATAAGAACCCTGCAATAGACCCGCTCAACAGCTGGTCATCATTTTTTTAGACCCTCTCAACAGCTGGTCATAATACACCTACAAACCTACAATAGACCCGCTCAGCAGCTGGTCATAAATTTCAAGAAAATTCCTGTAAAAGAAAAGTTAAAAGTTAACCACTCCCCTGCACTTAAATCTAACATTGTCCTTGATGTTTCTAATGAAAGCACTATACAAAAAGTAAAGTAACATGAGGAAAGATAATACCCGGGTGAAGAGAGAAATCAAAAACTAATATACAACATACAATTGACTCGATGGTCAATCAAGGTAAACAGGGTCCTCAAGAGGGACCTCCTCAACATCACCTGTAAGAAATGGCTTTAAAAAGGGCTTCAATCTCTGACCGTTAACCTTCTAAGAACTACTACCATCCGGTGTCTCGATCTTAACAGCTCCATGAGGAAAAACAGTACGGACCACAAAAGGAAAGGTCCACCGAGGGCGTAACTTCTCGGGGAATAGATGCAAACGAGTATCGTACAGAAGAACTTTTTGACCTGGAGAAAATGACTTTCTTAAAATATTTCTATCATGCACAAGTTTCATTTTCTTCTTATACTCCTTAGCACTATCGTATGCATCTCTACGAATCTCTTCCAACTCATTGAGCTGGAGTTTCATATGGGCTCCTACCTTGTCAATAGAGAAGTTTAGCTGCTTAACAGCCCAATATGCTTTATGTTCTAACTCAACAGGTAAGTGACATGCCTTGCCATACACAAGTCGATAAGGTGACATTCCAATGAGGGTCTTAAACGCAGTACGGTAAGCCCATAAGGCATCAGCAAGCATATACGACCAGTCTTTCCGATTAAGATTAACTGTTTTCTCTAAAATACGTTTTATCTCCCTATTGGAAACCTCTACCTGGCCACTAGCCTGTGGATGATATAGGGTAGTTACCTTATGTGTAATACCATATTTCTTCATCAAAAGCCTAAAAGTTCCATTACAAAAGTGCGACCTTCCATCACTAATTATAGCTCGCGTTGTACCAAAACGTGTAAGTATATTATTTTTACAAAACTCAATCACAACCCTATGGTCATTGGTTTTACACGCAACCGCCTCCATCCACTTAGAGACCTAGTCTCATGCGACAAGGATGTATAGGTTACCAAAAGAATTAGGAAACAAACCCATAAAGTCAATACCCCACACATCAAAGACCTCAACAATTAAAATAGGGTTCAAGGGCATCATTTTCCTACGGGAAATGGTTCCTAATTTCTGGCAACTTTCACAAGTAACACAGTAATTATGGGAGTCTTTAAACAATGAAGGACAATATAATCCACACTACAATATCTTAGCAGCAGTCTTCTTAGCACTAAAGTGACCCCCACAAGCATGATCATGACAAAAAGAAATAATACTGGACGTGACTCTCAGGTATACATCTCCTAATAATTTGGTCTGTACAATACTTAAATAAATAAGGATCATCCCAAAACAAGTGCTTAACCTTGGCTAAAAACCTAGAACGATCTTGTTTACCCCAATGTTGGGGCATTCGACCAGTAACAAGATAGTTCACTATATTCGCATACCAAGGTAATTGGGTAACAAAGAACAGTTATTCATCAGGAAAACTATCCCTAACAGGAGGAGAATCATCAGGGGTATCCAAAACAAGCTTAGGCAAGTGGTCTGCTACTACATTTTATGCACCTTTTTTGTCTCTAATGTAAGGGAAATTCCCGCAACGAGAGGATCCATCTATTCAATCTAGGTTTAGTATCCTTCTTGGAAACAAGATACTTCAAAGCAGCATGATCAGTAAAGATTATGACCTTAGAACCTAAGAGGTAGGGTCTAAACTTGTATCGGGCAAACACAATGGTTAACAGTTTCTTCTCTGTAGTGGTATAGTTCAACTGGGCATCATTCAGAGTTTTGCTAGCATAGTAAATCACATGAAGTAATTTTTTTTCTCGCTGACCTAGCCCAACACCAATAACATAATCTGAAGCATCACACATGATCTCAAAGGGTAGGTTCCAGTTTGGTGCTTGTACTATGGGGGCGGTAGTAAGTAAAGTCTTAATCTTCTCAAAAGCCTCTAAACAAGCATCATGAAAGACAAACTTGACATCTTTTGCAAGCAAATTGCAAAGAGGTCTAGAAATCAAGCTAAAATCCTTAATAAATCGACGATAAAAACCTACATGCCCTAAGAATGACCTAATATCTCTTACGGTTTTAGGGACCTGTAAAGTCTTAATAAGGTCAACTTTGGCTTTATCTACCTATATTCCCTTGGAAGATACGATATGCCCTAAAACAATTCCTGAACGAACCATGAAATGACATCTCTCCCAGTTAAGCACTAAATTCTTTTCCTTACACCTAGTCAAAACTAATGACAAATGATTCAAGAACTCATCGAAAGACGAACCAAACATTGAAAAGTCATCCATAAAGACCTCTAAAAACCGTTCTACCATGTCTGAAAAAATGCTCATCATACAACGCTGAAAAGTCGCAGGGGCATTACATAGCCCGAAAGGCATGCGTCTATACACAAAGGTACCAAAGGGACAAGTAAAATTGGTTTTTTCTTGGTCTTCTGGGGCAATAACAATCTGATTATAACCAGAGTATCCATCTAAAAATAAATAGTGACTATGACCTGATAATCACTCTAGCATTTGGTCGATGAAGGGAAGGGGAAAGTGGTCCTTCCTATTGACCTTGTTCAATTTCCTATAGTCAATACAAACACGCCAACCCGTGGTCACTCGGGTTGGGATTAATTCACTATTATCATTCTGGACCACGGTAATACCGGATTTCTTTGGAACAACCTGAACGGGAACAACCCATTTACTGTCTGAAATAGGGTAGATAATGCATGCATCTAACAACTTAAGAACCTCGGTCCGAACTACTTCTTTCATATTAGGGTTAAGTCGACGTTGCATATCCCTAGAAGGTTTGGTGTTACTTTCTAAATAGATCTGATACATACAAACAGTGGGACTTATACCCTTAATGTCTGTTATGGTCCACCCTAAAGCTTCCTTGTTGTTTTGAAGGATGGTTACTAGCATACTTTCCTGATCCCTATCCAAGTCGGATGCTACAATCACAAGTAAAGTCTCAGATGGGCCTAAAAACACATACTTCAGCGTATCTGGTAGTTGTTTAAGGTCCAACTTAGGAGGTCTTCTAACGAAGGAACTAGAGTAGACTTAGAAACTGGTAGTTTTTCAAACTTAGGTTTTCATCCATTACTAATGTCTAATAAAGGGGTTGAATCTAACAAAGCATTAATCTTATTAATCACATTATCATCATCAAAATCAATCGCAAAGTGAGCTAGGCATTTCTCTAATGGATCTTCTAACAAAGTGTTTGGTAATGACTCCTCAACTAATGCTCCTATCATGTTTACCTCTTCTATGCTCGAATCATCTAGTTCAGAGGGTAGCTTACTAATATTAAAAATGTTCAGCTCAATAGTCATGTTACCAAAATACAAATTCATAATACCATTTCGACAGTTGATGACCGCATTGAATGTAGCTAAAAACGGGAGACCTAAAGTCAATAGTATTTGGTTCTCTGGGTCAGGGACAGGTTGGGTATCTAGGATAACAAAATCCACTAGATAAATAAACTTGTCGACATCAATAAGAACATCCTCAATCACACCTCGAGGAATTTTAACGGACCTATCAGCTATCTGAAGTGTCATCTGGGTAGGTTTAATCTCACCAAGTCCTAGCTTAAGATATACATGATACATGAGTAAGTTCACACTGGATCCTAAGTCAAGCAACGCTTTCTCAACACGGTAATTACCTATTGTGCAAGAAATAGTATGGTACCCTGGGTATTTATACTTAGGAGTAGTGGTATTCTGAATAATGGAACTCACGTGACTATCTAGAAAGGCTTTCTTCTAGACACTAATCTTTCGCTTTCGCGTACACATATCCTTAAGAAACTTGGGTTGTGTCTGACTAGGAAACTTGCCTTTTTCTCTCAAAGTCTCATTTATCTGACTAACCTATTTTTTTAACTCGGAAATGGCCTTGGAGTTGGTATAACCTATATTTTTACTTTCTTTTATCCCTTGGCAACCATTTGGTTGATTTTTACAGAGCTTTTAATAAACGGGGCGAGAGTCTCTTCTAAACTTGTGATCTTTTTATCTGAAGGGTTCTGAGTTTGTGTTGGTCCTAAAGGATTCTTACTATAGCCAAAACCTGGGGGTATAAACTGAGAGTTACTAGACTCTGACCCTAAGACCAAGAAAGGTTTGGATGGTTTCTCCTACCAGGGTTATAGGTTTCTAAATGTGGGTCAAACTTGTGATCGTTATCAAAAATACTGTTAATATAAAGAGCATATGCTTGCTCTTCAATAGGCTGCCCTTCCAAAAAAGGACTTGGGCTCTATCCCACCACTAGTGTGACTCAATTCTAAGGCTTCTAACCTTTTCGCTATAGCAGCAATTTTGGCATCTGACTCATAAGATCCTTCTACCCTATTGACATTTCCTTTGCCTAGAAGAACGGTTTTCTGGGGTTCCATATTATTTTCCAATTGCTGGGTATTTTCGGCGATTTCATTCAAAAATGTCATCGCCTGATCAACATCTTTATTTTCAAACCCACATGTGCATAAAGACTCAACCATGGTTGTTGTTGAATAATCTAAACCTTCGTAGAGAATCTGAACTAGCCTAACCTTCTCTAAACCATGGCGAGGACATTAAGCTAACAAATCATTGAACCTTTCCAAATACCTATATAAAGATTCTCCCTCTTGTTGAGCAAATGTGCTAATCTGTTGTCTAATAGACGATGTTCTTTGCCTAGGGAAAAACTTCAGTAAAAAGGCAGATGTAAGTTGTTCATAAGTTTCAATAGACTCAGAAGGAAAAATATACATCCAAGATTTGGCTTTATCTTTCAGGGAAAAGGGGAATAACATAAGTTTCAAAGCATCATCATCTAGGTTTTTAATTTTCAGAGTACTACAAATTTCCTCTAAGGGTTTTCATTTTCTTTCCCTAAAAATATTGGGAGCATCTGTATGGTCCCAGGATTCAGTTCATAATTTTCCTCAGTTTCAGCTAACTTGATACATGATGGACGAGAGGTCCTAGTTGGGTTCAACAAAGCTTTTAGAGTTGCCATTTCTGGCACTAACAAAGGACTTGGAGTACTTCCTTCACTAAGTGTCAAGTTTTTAAAGCTGAAATTTCCGAAAACAGGGCTCTCAAAAGAAGAGTCTTTGAGCTCCCCGCCTTCACAAGAAGAACTACTTGGTTTTTCACTAATCAAACGACCTAGAGTATCTCTTTTCCAATTCCGTTCTCTAATGACCTCGGGCATACACTAAAAAAAAAAATCCTAAAAAGGAAGGGAAGTTCTAAGCAAATACACACAAGGCTGACTCCATCACAACAAGCCTATATATTCTAGCAAACAAAAAACATGATGGCTCCCTTAGATTGTTTCTAGACCATCTTCTATTCTTCCAAAAGGAAATTCGTTACAATTTCAGCAAACCTCTCTGGAATCAATCTGAATTAATGTAAGTTAAATAGAGACAAGAGAAGCTCAATAGAGCTTGGATACCCCTGCCTCACCGGCAAACGTCTCCTTGGGATACAAAGCGGCACGCTCAACTTACAATAATCATCATGAACTTCGAGTCAGGCTTAATAGAGCAACGAACATGACTTTTGAACGACTTTCCTACTAAGCTCGTTACCCTATCGGTCTCGTTTTATTCAAAATTTTAAAGCTTAGGTTTGCGCAGGTTGTGTGTTCCTAGGGCGGGCAAGAAGGAAACAGTGATGAAATTCGAGTCCTTATCCTGATTTGGCCAGTCCTTACCCTTTACTTGAAAATTAAACCGTTTTTAATTCCTCAACATATATGCATACGAAGGAATACAGTAAACTCGTTGACAGGGGATTTGCGGGTGTTTAGACAAACTTACCTCCCGTTCCAGATGGGGGATGAACCGCTGAAGTCGACTCGGGCCACCGACTCCTATGTCAGTGTACGAACCCGAGGGGCCGAGGCAATATCGTAATTGCCGTCATTCCCTGTGCAGTTTTAAATTTAATTACCCTTCCTTAGGGGTTAAAAATAAAAATAATGTCCAAAGTCCAAAATAAAAGAAAATTACAAAAATAAAAGATATCCTAATACAATTTCTAAAAATAAAATCTAAAAATTAAAAGAAAAATAAAAATCAAATAAAATCTAAAAAAATCAAATAAAATTCTTTGTCCTTTTTCTTCTTCTTTTCTTTTAGCTTTTATCTTTGACTCCAAGGCTTTTAGTCACCAAAGTCTTTGGCTCAATTTCTTTTCGATCCAAACTCCAAACCCGTAGCACAAAGAAAAATACCAAAGAAACGTAAAATAGAACAAAGTAAAAATAAAAATAAATCTAAAAACTTTAACCGAAAGACAAGTCCGTGTCGGCGGCGCCAAAAATTAATATGATTTTAATTGTGTTGTAGAAAAGAGGTTCGTTGAGATTTGTGAAAGCAATAGATTTTAGATTTTAATAAAATTAAAAGTAAAGAAAAATTAATTCAAAATTGATTTCAAGATATTAAAAATAACCAAGACACTAGATTCCACTATTACACATGAATGATGGTAAATACTCCAAAAACTCTAATTATCTTTTAAGTCCTTTATTTCTTAATTCACATATAATCAGGCAATTTCTCAGATATTAATCGTATTCCCTAAGCATAGATTATCGATTGATTAAACAAGGTATAAACTATCAAATTGAATCACAAGTAATTAAGAAAGTATGGTAAACAATTTTAAACTCTGCGAAAGCAGTGATTGAGTGAACTATAAATAAAAATTAGAGAAAATAAATTAATTACCAATTATTCATGTGTAAATAGCTTCCTCCATTGCCTTGGTCACGCGAGAATTAGCCGCTCATCATATTGAAAACCCGCTCAAAGAATTTATTTATGCTCAAAAATGGTTTACAAATGATGAAAAAGGAGAAAATTGATTACAACCGGGTTTGTAACAATTATATTTGGACAAACTCAACTGTTGCAGAGAGCGATAAAAGTAAACTGTCGCTGTCACTGTAGCACAACGACTGTCCTAGGCAGCACTTTGTTCTTCGTGTTCTTTACAGCAGCAGTAGAAAAGTATTCTCTGCAACTCGATCAAACCTCTCTGTTGTTGTTCTAAACTCTCCCAAACTCTCTGTTTTTGTTCGTACTGCTCCTCAACAACTTATATAGCCTTCCAGCACCGAAATATCTCGTCATAACTTCATATAATTCTCCATTACTTCGCATTATTCTTCACGGCCAGTTTAGGAAATAATTTAGATTTTTGATTTCTCTACGCGTTCTGAAGCTGCCAAATTTCCATATTTAACTCCTTTACACTCCAAATGGTTGTTAGGGTCTTCCAAACACGTGCAAATTCCTCTGCTTCTCGCGCAATCTTGTGAATATCTCCTCCGGTGAGTAAACTCCCTGATTTCTTTGAATCTGAGTATTCATCCCAACTGGATTAAAACCAACACATACATCATCCCTTTATAGCCCATAGGAGTAAGCCCAATTAATTCCATCCCTTCAGTCTCACTGAAACAAGCTCAAATTGCAAACCCTAATTCCGGCAGTTGAAACTTGGTTTTCCCGCCACTTTTCAGAATTCGAATGAAGAGGAAGGTTATCCCTTATCCAGAGTGGAGCTCTGGAAAAAAAAGGTGGGTGCCCCTTAGCGATTGAAGTGCCCCTTATCCAAAGTAGGGGTCCGTTTAGCAACTGTCCTCCGGGGGTGCCTTTAACAACTTTTCGAGCCGAATTTTCCTAAAATGTTTATTTTCCAAAAATACCTACCAACAAGTTTATTAGGGATAAAATGAGTCCCAGCTAATGTAGTTATGGGTGAAAATGTGTCGCACTTACGTGCTTATCACCACTCTTTCACTCGAACAACCGTCATACTTACTGGAGATTAATGTGTCTACGTTCTTGCAATATAGATAAGTCTCAGAATTCATGATTAAAGGACAGACACAGATATACGGGAATTATCACATGAATTCTCATCTGAACAATCACTCTCAACAGAGCAGAAATCAAACTTATTGGATCTCAACAATTCATCAATTTGCAGAAACCTACAACACATTCACAATCCTTTGATCATCATTGATCTCACAAACTTCTTAGCTTCCCTCCTACAGATCGACCCATCCTTTCTTGTGACCGAATTGACTCTGGAACGACCATTTTCTTGGTTTAGGCCGGAGTCATACAGATTGATCTCTCGAACTCAAAGAACTCCCGTGCAGTGCATATGTTTGCAAAAGTTTAAAGCAATTTGCTCGTTTGAGGAATCGATCCTCGTCTCATCACTTTTCCTCAAAAACCAGTAATCGTTTTCTCTTATCAACAGATTGGCGACCACATTGGGAGATTAATTTCTCGGTTGCAATCTCAATTTTCACAAAGATGGTCGGGCTTAGATCTGGTTCAGTTACTAACCCAGGTTCAACACCCAATCCCAACACTTCAATCTCTAGTGGTACTGCCACTACTAGTGTTACCTCTCTCAACATTGTAGGCTCTAGTGGTACCCATAACACCACTCCTCTGGCCAGCAATGTCACACCAAATGTCACTACTACTGCTCCCAGTGACAGTGCTCCAATGACCACCCTCTTTAATACCGCAAGCGATGGTACTAACGCCATCAATAATCCTCTATTCGTCCGGTTTCCTGAAAAAGTCAGAGAAAATCCGCTTACGATAGATGATCTTATGAAGGTTCAGGAATTTCTCGCCAAAAATCAGACTGACATGGATGCAACACAGAAAGAGTTATGTACTTATCTCAAAACTCTCACTGACAAGATGTCATCTGAGAAAACTCAGGACCGACGCCGATCAAGGAAAGGAAAAGCTAAAGAAAGATCATTAACTGCTGATCCCGAAGTCTCTCCAATCCATGTCGTAGATGATGATGAAGTACGCAAGGCTGCAAATGACCCACCAGCAAAGGAACCTTCAAGTTTCATCACTCGTGAAGACCTATAGCGATTTTTGGAGGATCAGGAAAAAGACAAGACATCACCTGTCCACCGTCACCAACCTCCATATCCTGCTGCTCCATAGAGAATTCCTCTTCCGAAAGGTTACACTTCTCCAACATTTACATTCTATAATGGAACAGGCAATGCTCGGGAACATGTTTCATGATTTTTAGAGTCATTGGGCGAGCATGAACACAACCATGTCGTTCGTCTGAAGGAATTTTCAAAGTCTCTGACAGGCAGACCATACACCTGGTACAATAACATCACACCAGGAAGCATTGCCAGTTGGGGAGAGATGATTAATGCTCTCTACAGAAAGTACTTCTTTGTTTCAGAGTAAGACACTCTCTTTGATCTGGGAAAGATGTTTAAAAGGAGCAATGAACATCCCAATGATTATGTGAAAAGGTTCAGAGTTCAGGCTCTAGACTATCATGATCCAAATGTCACAGAGCAGCAACTTGTAAATTTGTGCATAAATGGGATGATCCCGGTCTATAGAGATTTACTAGAAAATCTCTGATTCCTGACTTTCTGAGAACTTCATGAAGCGGCCAAGCGATCAGCAACTACTGCGCCTGCTTTACTGGAAAGAGCAAAAGCTACAAAAGCCGAGGAACCACGAGAAACTCGAGGTAGCATACGCTTGATCAACAAGTAATACATCCTCCAGCCTTTCACAAACGTTGTTGCAGAAGGGAGCAAACGGAAATCCGAGGCACAACACAAGCACGTTCCTCCAGCCCCTCCAAAAGCACAAAGGAAAGATAACCAAACCTGGAATGCACAAGCCTCGGCCCAGCGCACGGAAACTGATCAAATAGAACCTGACTTTCCTTTTCCTATTGAAGAGGTGATCGAACTGCTAGAAGTCTTGATCCACGATGGTGCAATCAAATTACCATATGTTAGGAAAGAACCAACTGAAGAGGAAATGGAAAATCCTAGTTATTGTCGCTTTCATAGATTCGTCAATCATCCCACGAGTGACTGCAGGATTTTGAAGCGCATATTCAAAGAAAAATTCGAATCAGGAGAGCTTAGCATGGGGACTGAAGGAGTACACAGAGACCCTCTCCCGGTCAGGACTTTCACTCCCTCTGAACCACCTGTCAAGGAAGCAGTTCAATCCTTAATCGAGCATGTCTGTGAATTGCTGTACTTATCAAAAGATCAAAGGAAAAACATGTTTGCTGCATTAAATCACATCGTGTCAGGGAAACGTTTATCAATTCAGGAAACATTCCCTGAACCTCCAGTCACAGACAAGGAGATGTACGATTGGGTACTTCTCACCACAATCTATCTCAAAGGAAATGAATTCAAGCGAGCATTGATTGATCTTGGTACTGCTTTCAATGTCATCCCGTTGAAAACCCTCAGAGCTGTTGGTATCACTCGATAAGAAGCTACTCATGCTCCCATCTAAATCATGGATCATGAAGGAACGCCCAGGGATGCATATGGCTACATTACTCTCAAGATGAAAGCAAGCTCGACCTGGACAGAAACCAAGTTTTACATAATCCGGGAAGATCCAGGGTATGACATGGTTCTCGGATGAGCATGGATTCACGCTGAAAAGATGACTACTGATGAGGTGTCCACACCCCTCTCAGACGAGGAAAGCTCTGATTCATAAGATTCAACAGATGTTCCATCAACAAAGATCCTGAAGAAGATGCATTATTGAAAAAGTGGGGGTACAACAACCTCACCCAATAATTCGCTTAGCAATCTGTATGGACTAACTCCAAGATACTTTTAAGAGAATCAACTAGACAGTCAGACTCAATCTTAACAAAAGTATATCAAAGAGTTATATCTCAATTTCTCGATTCAATCCTTACTCAAGCAAATAGAAATCCGCGAGTCTAATTGAATACAAGAGAAATTAACTTGAACGGTACCAAAGACCAATGTTCAAGTATCAATCAATTTTAATCAACAACCAAATATCAGATTTGCCAATTGATTGATTCAACGCATAACCTGTGATATTTCAATTATATAACAAAATATAATGTGGAAAAGAAATAACACAGACACCAGAAGTTTTGTTAACGAGGAAACCGCAAATGCAGAAAATATAACGAGGAAAAGAAATAAGACCTTATAAGTCCGGTTACTTAAGTACGCATACCCGAGGTTTTTCTGCATTTGCGGTTTTCTCGTTAACAACACTTCTGGTGTCTGTGTTATTTCTTTTCCACATTATATTTGGTTATATAATTGAAATATCACAGGTTATGCGTTGAATCAATCAATTGGGAAATCCGACCTTTTGGTCTTGATTGAAATTGATTGATACTTGAACATTGTTCTTTGGTACCGTTCAAGTTAATTTCTCTTGTATTCAATTAGACTCACAGATTTCTATTTGCTTGAGTAAGGATTGAATCGAGAAATTGAGATATAACTCTTTGATATACTTTTGTTCAGATTGAGTCTGACTGTCTAGTTGATTCTCTTAAAAGTATATTAGAGTTAGTCCATACAGATTGAGGAGCATTTCTGGCATTTTTTATCACTTGAATTATTCTTGTTTACTCACCATGTGAAAATGCCCTTGTGAAAACCTCCATAGTGATGAGAAATAGATAAGGTGCAAGAGGATCACCTTGTCTAAGTCCTCTTAATGGCTTGAAAGGTGCACATAACGAACCATTCAATTTAGTTAAAATTACTATAGTATTCACACATTGATGCACTGGAGTTCAACAATCATCATTAAAGTTCATCTTCTTCATAGCTTTTTCAAGAAAATTCCACTTTACCCTCTCAAAAACTTTTGACTTATCCAACTTCAAAGCCATGAAACTTTTTTTTCCTTCCTTTTCATAGAATGAATTATGTCATGTGCGAGAATGACATTATTAAATTTTTTGTCTTTTATCACATAAGATGATGCATATGTGATAATATTTGTTAAAAAATGACTTCATCCTACATGCAAAAAGCTTAGAAATCAACTTGTGTGTGGTATTACATAGAGCAATAACCAATAATCAGCTGGTCGTTGGGAAATATCACTTCCTGTCACTCGAAAATTCTATCGTTAATCATCAGAGTATTCAAATTGGTACTAAGCTCGAACTCCCTATTTCATAGTTTGAATCTTTGAAAAGTCCTCTTTTTGCGCCATCATTCGTATCATTTCTGAGATAACCTCGATGGCTTCCATTCCTCTTAAGTTATCACAATAAGGATAACTTAAGATTGGAAGGCTATGGTCTTCTAATCTAGCATCTAGATTGGAAGGCCATGTCAGCTAGAATAACCTCCTAAGTCTTATGTCAGTTCTAATCTAGCATCTAGATGTGCTGAACCATTCCCTTTGGCCACGATGAATGGAACAACGCAACTGTCTTAGCCGTCGGATCAAAAAATAAATCAATTTGCGCTGAACCAAACATCGAAAAGTTGATTTTCTCTGCGCTGAACCATTCAGCGAAACTATCTCGCTACTAGTTCACATGCGAGATATATCTGGAGAGAGAAGTAGTGTTAAAAATATAGGCTACGCTTTTTGTGTAATCTGCAGCGCTTTTTGTCTAATCTAACAACCAAAGCTAGTCCATAAGACTTAGGTTGAGTTTGATAATGCTTTTATTTTTGTAATCTATATATGTCAATAATTTTTGATATTGGTGTTTGGTAAAAAAA
Source organism: Papaver atlanticum (assembly GCA_023531105.1). NCBI lineage: Eukaryota > Viridiplantae > Streptophyta > Magnoliopsida > Ranunculales > Papaveraceae > Papaver > Papaver atlanticum. The sequence goes on along the minus strand of JAJJMB010008071.1, from coordinate 7,526,293 downwards.
AATCAAAGTGCTTTTTACTAAAAGCACTTCCCAAATTCCTCAATTTTTAAAAGCTGGGGAGGAGGAGCTTTTAAAAGCTACAAAAGCATAAGCTATGGTCCCACCAAAATGTAGTGCTTAATTTATCCTTTTTGTCTCTATTTTATTTTGCAAATGACAAAAATTACCCTTAAATATATATGCAATCAATTTTTTATTTTTATATTTTAATCTTTAAATATTATTGTATTTTATTTCTAAACTATTTTATGATACCGTTTCATTTAGTTTGTCAAAAAGAAAAATTAATATTAAATAATTACTTAATTTTAGTTTGATTTTCTTTTTGAATTAAAAAGTGGATAAGTAAAATAATTTTTTTTAAACAATCATAATAATAGTAACAATTAGTAAATTTAACATTTTATATATTTATATTTAATAGTAAATGAAATTAATTATTTTTAAACCCAATAAAATTGAATAAAATTATTTTCAGAGATATGTCTGTTTTTATCATTTGCCACAATAACAATGGTTGAATCTGATATTTTACCAAACACACTTTGATTGCTTTTTTAATTAGCTTTAACTTTAATTAATATTTTACCAAACATTTAACTGCTTTTTTCTCACAGCACAGCACATCAACGCATAGCAGAAAAATGCTTTTATAAAAGCCGCAGCAATACCAAACTAAGCCTTAGCCTAATCGAATAGTAATTCGTGGGCTCCGACTGGATTCACAAAATAAATTACCCAACTCACTACAAAATTAACCAGGAGGGTAGTATTAAATTTTTTATTTAGTTACCAGGGTGCATTTCTGAATTAACTAAAAACTATATATTGACTCCTCTTTTTTCTCTAGTCTCGTAGTATTTACACTAGACAACTCCAGATCTAGATCAAGGGAAAGAACAGTAGCGAGAGAGAAGATGAAAATGGGAAAGATGAATCTCTTTTGTTTCTTTACATTAGCTCTTGTTCTGGTTTTATCTTCGTCAGGTATAAATCCACACTCTCTTCGATTTTTCTCTTCTCAACCTTAAATTTTTTGTATAGATTTTTGTGGTTGATTGATAGAAGGTTTAATTGTTGTTCTTTTACTCAGCTTTCGCTAAATCTAAGGATGTGACGGAGCTTCAGATTGGTGTTAAGGTATAAAATCTCTTCAAATTGATATCAATCGATCCGATTAAGGTGTTAGTTGTTATATTTAGGGTTTTCGATATCGGTTTTAAAGATAGTCTTGATGAGGTGGTGGATGTTTTGCATCTGACAATACCTTTTTGTTGTTGTATTATGATCTAAGGGAAGTGAGGTTACTGTTAATGAAGAATGATTTGCATTAGGAGGGAATGTGATTTACAACTGTTTGTTTTTTGACAATTTTTTTGTTGTTGTTACAGTTCAAGCCAAAGTCTTGTGACATTCAGGCACGTAAGGGTGATAGGATCAAAGTACACTACCGGGTGAGCAGTGATTCCACTTTTGTTTATTCAATGGTGTTATAATATTAAGACTTACAATTGGATATTAGTTATGTGTGTATCTTGTGTGCAAATTTGGTGCAATGATGGAACTGAGGTTCTTATGTCTTCTTCTTAGGAGACCTGTTGGGCTTTTTTGAATTGCATCACTAAGAGGAATAATCACAATTATGGGATTTTTGTTATCAGTGGGATTCAACCAACAGGTTCATCCTTCCATCTGGATGGATGCACTAGCAAACATCTAATAGGCAGTGCATCAATGGTTTTGAGGAATTCGACTTTCTGTATTTAGCCAAAAGTCTCATAGTTAACTCACTTAATATCCTTGTGCCTGTGGCTCTTGTCATTGTCATAACTAATGACCCTGAACATGGCAGGGATCACTTACTGATGGAACCGTTTTCGATTCAAGTTTTGAAAGGGGTGACCCTATCGAATTTGAGCTTGGTAGCGGTCAAGTAATTAAAGGTAAGCGACAAACAAGCCTTTTTCTTCAGTTTCTTAATATGCTTCAATTTCTTTATAACAAAATTGAAAGGACTTTGTTTCTTTGTTCGCAGGATGGGACCAGGGTCTCCTGAGCATGTGTGTTGGTGAGAAGCGTAAGTTGAAGATACCTGCAAAACTAGGTTATGGTGCCCAGGGTTCCCCACCTACCATTCCAGGTAAAACTCTATTTGGTTCATAGTAATCAACTTTGAAAATTAGTGCTCTATCAGGTTTCTCATGGTGACCATTACTATGTCTCTTGATTTCGGTTCATTGCACCATAGTTATCTATGTCCATCGCCAAATGAGATTTTGTTAATTGTTACTCACTATGTCTCTTTGAGCATTAAGGATATACTATCTAAATCAATGGTTTTCTCTTAAAATTCTATCTTTCTAAAGTTTGCTTGAAAATAACAGGTGGAGCAACACTGATTTTTGAAACTGAGCTTGTTGCGGTGAATGGCAAACCATCAAATGCAGCAGCAGAAACCACAGATGATGATGATGTTGAAGAGAGTGACTTGTAGACATATTTGATGTTCTCTTCTTTTTTTTTCCCTTTGTTTGCTGATGATTTTTCAGCTTCAAAGTTTTGTAGGTTGACCTTTTAAGCCGGAGTCTGTAGATTTAGATTTAGTTTATAAAGACACAGTTCCATCTGGCAAAGCTGAATCTGTTTTCCTTGCTTTTGGAAGGAAAAGAATGTTTATCATAAGAATAAATTTATTGGAAAGTATTTAGCCACCCTTTCCGTTGGTGTTTCATCTTCTTTTCACTAGTACAGTGAACAGTCTTCCATTTTCACAGGTTTGATTGTTTGCTCACCTGCCTTGATTTATATTTATGTATAGGCCAAAAAAGAGATACTTTTTTTTAGAGTCGTCTAATAATATACAGTCATTAACCTTTTCAGTTATGCATGTCTAGTTTAGCCTAGCTAAGGCAGTATATACATGGACAGCTGAACTAGCATCCGCATCAGTGTTCATGGTTTCTTATCAATAGTGTATACATATGAAAGGCCTCCGCGCAACTACCTGACATAAGTGGGCATGCGATCTCATTGAGTTTGATTGTTAGAAGTTAAATTAGTTTCTTATTTGGATCCATGTATAAACAAAGATACCTTTAGAAAAACGGCAAAGAAGCTCTTGGCAAAGAAATGTATCTACTGAAACTAAACTGGAAACTGCAACCATAACAGCTGACCCAAGTTCATCGTATATATGATTTTAATGTGAAAACTGGGAGCGGTTTTTGTCCGAGAATGCCAAAGCCAATCTCTCATCAGGATTGAAATGTATGACTGGATTAGTTGTGTAGATGCTGAGAATTTCGCGCGCGCTCGGTTGAAATTCGTGAGACAGTCTCTGATAATACATAAATCTTACTTGAGAGTACACCCCAGTTCATAAGATCTTTAAATGAAAAAGTAAATATTTATTGATAGATGATAACACTAGATTAACCCATCATCGTAGGAGACAGATATAACTTGGAACAGTCGCACCATTCTCAATCAAGATTCTCTTGGACATGCATAGACCAAAGAAAATCCTTCCTAGCTAACAACAACAAGTACTTAGCCTACTACATTCATATTCTTACTCTAGCTCTTTCTTACAGCCCGTCGTCACTGGTGGTCCGCACAAGCACTTATTATGGAAATAAACAGTGTTGTCAAATATCCCCATTTTCCCTCCATGTGGTATTATTCCACACAAGCTATTGTAACTCACATTCAACCCATACAACAATTTCAAACCCTTAATTTCTTCAGGGATTGCACCAAAGATTTTGTTATGTGATAAATCCAACACCATTAAATTCTTTGGAAACTTGACCTTTGATAAATCAAACTCGAATTGGTTCCACGACAAATTCATATGGGTTACCACACTATGGCTTGCATTAAACAGTACAGATGCGTCCCCAACAAACCTGTTCCACGACAAGTCGATCTTCCAGTAATCCAGAGCACCTAAAGACTTTAGAATTGGACCCGAGAGTTGATTGTGAGACAAGAACAATTGAGGTATAATAGGACCTGGAAATCTCCCAAAACTTTCAGGAACTGAACCTGTGAGTCTATTGTTAGACAAGTCCTTGGTTTTAAGATATTTTAGTTCCGAGAGATTGGGTGGAATGGAGCCGGAGAACTGATTAGAAGAGAGGTAGAGGAAACTGAGGTTAGTAAGCTGATTAAAGAAGTTGGGAGTCGGACCTGAGAGATTTCACCTTCAAACAAGTTGAGCTCGTTGATACGGTTGATCTCGGGATCACATGCGACTCCGTACCACTTGCAACAGTCTGTATTTGGAACCCATGTAGCTAGATGATAAGGGTTGTCTAGTGACTTCTTAATATTCATAAGAGCTTTGTAGTCACTAGGATTGCATTTTCCTAAAGCAGCACCAAGAGAGGGTGATATTAGAGTAGCAGTAGCTAAAAAGACAAGAAAGAGCGAGCAATAGAGAGGGAAAGAGTGCTGCTGGATCTTCATGGCCCGCGTTTTGGCTTTGTTTTGATATATGTTGTGAAGAATTGAGCAGTAGGGAGTTATATTTATAGCTCCATACAGCTTGACACACAAGTACCTTGCACATTTACCAGCTCTATGCAAGCTTCCAATATCACTTTAGCATTACTGAAAATACGATTTCATCAAAAAGAAGAAAAAAAATCATTTTCGACTTTTTTAATCATTTTTTGTTATATATATTGATTGGTGATCTACTTCTTGGGACCAGCAATTATAAAGCGATAGACATGTGAAACTTGCATGATCTACAGACCCTGGTTAGTTGTTACCAATTCAGAGTTCAAACAAAACGTACGGAACAACAACAAACGTTAATATAATTCAGATTCCTAAAATTCAAATTCTGTCAAAAGTCCGGCAGTGATTTGTTATTCGGGAATAATCGAAACAGCATAAATAGTGTATAGTTCGCATTTGTGAAGTCCTAAAAGTCAAATTCGATCAAAACCAGTCCATCAAAAAGAATATAAAAAAATGAATCAACGACTTCCAACACCCCGTCATCCAGTTTAGGGTCAAAGTGATGGTCAAGGCTGGGACTTGGTTGGGTTGGTCGAGTTAGAGGGTTTGCTCAACCCAAGTCAGAGCTAAAAATCCCTTGTATGGCCTGTGAAGGAAAATGATAGCTTGACCGACACATTCTCTCGCAAAAAATCCCGCAAGACAGAGAAAAGAGGGACCCACTTTACATTGCTCCTATCCCAATGTTGAAAAAACCCGTTAGATTTGCACTCGGATAAACTGCAGGAGAAAAACGCGGTAAGTCTAGCCTGTGAAACTCATGAAAAATTTGTCCATGGACAGATCCCGATAAATCGGGTTCTTCGAGTTCCTCGGATTGGTCCATGAAAATATTAGCCATATCATCTTATCTTATCTTATACTATAATAAAGAAAATGTCATAAAATATTCTAATGCTGATATTACTAATATGACCTTCTATGTCAACATTATACGATTGTATTTAAGAGTAAAAATTAGGGTTGGACATGGGGCTGCACAATTTGGGTTTCTTTAGAACCCGGTACCTGTATCTCCTAATGGCAGGTTCTATGTTCTGGCCACCTGTACCGGTGCTTGTACATGTATCTGTGATATCGGTCCGGTTCTAGACCGTACTGGATTTTTACCTGATTCATGCAGTCACAATAACAATGTAACATATACAAATGAAAAACACAACCAACAAAAGTTTAACGGCAATTCCAAGCCATATTCCGGCCTATTTTTCTTCAATTTTCACTGCATTTCACACATTCAGATCCTAACATACATCTAAACAGTTTCAAGCAGCATTCAACATCATCATCTCATACTTGCAATCAACATCAACTCAACCTTCCTATCACCACCAGAGATATCTCCCTTTTCCACTTTAACCCATGAACATTAGCACCATTCTTCTCTGATTCTTTCATTCTTTATTCCAGCAACATCACCACAATCCAACTTTATCTCATCTGAATCTTCTATACCAAATTGACCCCTGTAATTCAACATCTCTATATTCATCGATTATAGCAACAGCAGAAAGATCTTATCGATTAAACCCATCATCTTTTTTGATAATTCATAATCTAACTCAATCACAATCTAAATTTCATCTCAGAGACCCTAATTTCACTTTCAGTTCATCAATCATCTTGAATCTCGAGCATAAATCCTCGTTGTACTTCATGTCAACAGCAGCAGCTTCGTCTTCTCTATGCAAATCGAAACCCTAATTCCTTCTCTGTCCTGATACCTTCAACCCTCTTCAGTTCCTTAATTACTCATTATCATCAAGACAATTAAAGCATCGGCAGCGTCTGTAGCATAATTCCATCTATCTAGTATCACTAGATACCCTTTTCGATCTTCATTCAAAATTTCAAACTACAACTACAGATTCATCTTCTCCTTCTCTCAGATTTCGAACCCTAGAAACTCCAACCACCTTCTCAATTATTCGACTCATAGTGAACCACTAACCCGTTTCACTTTTCCATCTCTCAATTTCAGGCTGCTACGCCGCTGTTCTTCACTCTTCAGTTGAGAGGAAAAAAGAAGAAATGAAAACGAGATAGACCAAGACAAAGATAAGACCTAGCATAGATAGCTAGGATTAAGTTATCTAGATGGTTACTTTTGACTGGTACTTCTGGTCCGGTACTGGTCGGGAATGGGATAGAACCGTTCCGTACCCACTCCTCTACCGGTTCTCATTTTCATTCCATGTACCCCATAAACCGGTTCCGGTCCGAGTTTCCCGATTACAAGCCGGTTCCTATGCAACCTAAGTAAAAGTGTACATTACATCAATATTTATATATTTACAGAAATACCATTGTTTTTAAAAATATATCAAAAAAACGTAAAAACTTAATACATTCAAAAATACACACCGGATTTTTGTAAAATTTATATATTTGAAAAGATCTTCGAATTATCTACGTAAGGAGTGCAAATAAGAGTATTAAATTTTTATTTTACGAAAAAAGTTCATTGTTATCAAATTTGGCGTTGTTAAAAAAATCAAATCCATGCATGTTCATCGCATATGTGGTCTCACAAGTAACAATAACAAACTTAAATAAAAATTATATTAGACTACTTTTATAAAACAAACAATTAATTAATTAGACTACTGAAAAGGAGAGAAAAGTTTCGTGACGCGATGTCGACCGAGTAAAAACCAGTTCCCACCATGAATATCATTTTTTTTCTTCAGGTTTCAACCTTCCATGTCATGTATCAATACATCTCAGCTCTTTGAAACAACCATTACAAGGTCAAAATCAACAAGATCGAAGTTTTGAACCATTAAATCTGGAAAACAAAAACTGAGGATCGAGAACCCGACTGAGATGCATGGTCATATTAATATACCTATTCTATCCATTTGGTCACTGGAAACTCCAAAGTAATCACATGGGAGCTATTTTGATCGGGAGACTTAAGCTCATAAGCACAATTTCTCGTCACTGGCCGCTTGATTTGGAAATACCAGAAGAAAAAGGATTTTAACTTCATGAACACCATGGAGAATTGCTTCTCCAGTTGAAGCTGTGATGCAGAGTTTGTGCTAACATGGATTACTTTCAGTGTCAGCACCAACATCTGGTCAAGCCTCTCTACACCCGACAAGAAGATTTACGTGTGAAAGCTATGAAAAAAAAATCTTCTCTTAGGGTCCAATTAGTCCCATTTTTTCATGGGAAATCTTCATTTGGTGTGTCCTCCTCCAACATTTGATACACCTCCCCCAAGGTCGGCTTCAATCAAATTCTTGGGAAATCTGAACCATGAGATACAAAAGAACCAAAGAGAGCAAAAAAACATTTTCATCATCCTGTGTCATTCACAGAAGCTGATATCTTCAATTAAAACTCAAAAATCAAATCCCTCGATCAATCTCATCAATCCTAACCAAACCTAAAGGGAATTGCAAAAAGGAAGATCCCGATGAAACTGCTATAGGCGACTAAGTGATTTGGATGGAACCGGTTCGATGTTCTTCTATAACAATGATCCTCACTAAATGGACAACAACCTTATCAACGCATAACTACAGTTTTACACTCTCGACGTCTATGACAAAGCTATTAACGACAAAATCATCAGAATAAATCGTTTCCCGAGTCTTATTGCATCAACTCAATTCCATACTGTTTCAAGTAATGGTTCTTGGCGGATGTAAATCATGGAAATTAAGGCGATAGATTTCAAGGGCACAAAGGTAAAAATAAGTGGCGTAATTATGGGTGGATTTTTTCTTATTGCCATGAAGCGGAAAGGGGAACTAATGACACTTTGCACAAAGGTTATCCAGAAGTTTGGGAATCTTGTCTCTTATGTTTATAAATAAATATGTTAAAGTTCTTTAGGTGTTTTCCATCAGTAGAAAACAATCCAATTGTGACTACAATTTGTTCAGATACTAATAGTTCTAACAGCAAAATCCTTATTTACCACGCAATCATTTCAGCGACAAATTGATTTTGTCAGTGTAACATATATTCAGGGACAAAAGTATCGAATTGTTAGCAACAAGATGTTTGTTGCTAACAAACTATTTACAAAAGACAAACTAATAAAAGATTACATAAAGAGTTGTCCCCAACTGGACATTACAGTATCCAAAGGTACACCTTTGAAAGCATCCTAGTTTCTGCACGATATATAAGCTTGATATTTGACCTGCTGGATCACCTGTTCCGCGTTGAAAGTAAGGTCTTCAAAAACCAATTTATTCTTATGTTTCAAGATAGTCCAAGTGATGGTTGTTGGAAGGACCTTCCATAAAGCTTGACTAGCTGATGAGAGATTTTTGTTCCTCCAACCCTTTATGATTAAGTCGATACAATCCGGCATTATCCACTCCAACTTAACGTAAAACATGATAAAATAACTCCATATACCGGCAGAGATTGGGCAGTGCATAAGAAGATGAGTGACGGATTCACCCGTCCTGCGGCATAAAGTACAGATGTAATCAACTAATTATCCTTTTTTGCGGAGACTATCTATCGTAGGATTTTTCTTGTGATAAACCTGTCAGGATCTCGATCAAATACTTAAGTTTTTTGTTACAATTTCATGATCTTTGTTAACCAAGTATAAGCTGATTTGACCGTGAAGTTTCCAGTCTTATATAAATAGTGCACTCGATGACTACAACAAGAGAAGACACTTCTTTGTTTGATTGTCATTTAATCTATTGTCAAGACCTAAGTTTCAAGCCATGCCATTAGATAACTTTTCTGCACACTTCATAACTGTCCAGTTCTTCGACGAAGAGATAGCATATATTAGGGGGTATCTCACGCTAAAGGCTTGATCACCCACCCAATTATACTCCCAAAATCTGATGTATCATCCTTTTCAACTTTCAACTTTGTGCAATCTTTAAAAGACTTGAGAAGAGAGAAAATACCTTTCCATACCCCTCATATTGTTAGTAGCTTTTGGATTCTTTGTTTCTTTCCCAAATTCCGCCACATTGTGTTTTGAAACCATCGCGTTTCTTAATAAGGCATTTTTTTCCTTGTTTAAATGCCACCACCATTTAGAGACCAAGGCTCTATTCATGTTAAACAATTTAATACCCAATCTACCTTTTTAAAGAGGAATGCATCATATTTTCCAGGCTACATAATGATATCATTTTCTTGTTTATGAAGAGTCCCAGATGCAGTTACAAATAACCCTTTCTAGATATTCTAAGACTTTTTAGGGAGCAATAAAGAAAGAAAGAATATAAATGGGAATACTTGATAGGACGCTCTTTGCTAGAGTTAACTTGCCCGCTTTTGTGAGGCTAGACCTCTTCCAAGAAGAAAGTCTACTTTTACATTTCTCTATAATTTCCTACCACTTTTGCGAAATGGCCGAGTTATGTCCGAGCGGAAGGCCCAAATAATTCGAAAAAATTAATTCGGTCTTGTACCCATATTTATAACATGGCTTCATAATTACATGCTCCAACAATACCAAAGAGACTGCATTTTGCAAAGTTTATCCGCAGACCTGACAACATCTCAAAACCTAAAAGATAATATCTAAGATAGTTCACTTGTTCGTTAGAGTTGTCTAAGAATACTAAAGTATCATCGGCATACTGAAGATGACTAACTTTGATTCCATTTACGTGCATTTAAAAAAAACTCAAGTGACCTGATTCGTGACCACATTGCAGTAGAAGATTAAGAGCTTCTGACACAACAAAAAATAAAAATAGAGAGATTGGGTCACCTTGAGTTAGACATTTCCCTATAGTGAATTTATTGTGAGCCGAGCCGTTGATTAATACTGAAGTAGGTGTGTTGGTCATGCATCCTTGAATCCACTTGCGCAATAATTTATCAAATCCAATCTTTTCAATAACTTCGTCTACAAACTCCCATGAGACGTGGTCGAACGCTTTTTCGAAGTCAATTTTACAAATGACACTAGGAATACCACTATTGATTCGATAATCCATACATTCATTAGCGAGAAGAGCATAATCAAGAATTTGTTTCCCTTTGAGGAAAGCTGACTGTTGTTGAGAAATTACTGAAAGAAGAACCCTTTTTAATCTCTTAGCCAATACTCTACCGATCATTTTGTAAATGTTGTTCAGAAAGCCAATCGGTCAAAAATATTTATCTATTCGACTAGTTGCTTTTTAGGAATGAAAAAAAGAAAAGGAATTCTTTAACCTCCAGTTTAAAGTGAAAACACTGGGGTACCAAAATACACCACCAACTTTTTCGTAGGAAATCTGTATGGAAAACTCAACACAACTCCGAGAGTTAAAAATCAATCAAGGAAAGTGTCTAGAGTTCTCTCTCTCTCTCTCTCCCTCTTTCTCTTGTTATGCGAACGTTTACAGAATTGAATCTGTGAACCTAATTAAAAAGAGAGTTCTTGGACGGTACCAAAGACCAATGTCCAAGGATCAATCAAGTCGTATCCAGCAAACTAGGTCGGACGTATCTACTCTGATTGATCAATACACAACCTGTGATATTTCAATTATAAAGATAAACAATATAATGCGGATAAAGAAATAACACATACACCAGAAATTTTGTTAACGAGAAAACCGCAAATACAGAAAAGCCCCGAGACCTAGTCTAGATTGAACAACAAACTGTATTAAGCCTCTACAGACACTAGCCTACTACCAATTAACTTCGGTCTGGAATGTAGTTGAGCCCAAACTCAATCTCCCACCGATTCAGGTACAGTCACGCTCCTTACGCCTCTTGAATCCCAGCAGGACTCTGTGCAATTGATTCCCTTAGATGACGTCACACCAACTAAGAGTCGCCTCAACTCAATTGAATACTTTAAACAAAATCTTCCTCCCACAGATTAAGCCTATATAATTGATTTCCTGATTACGATCGAAACAGATGATCAAATCAAATGAAGGATCAAGGTGATGGAAATGGATAGCAATTTAACAAAAGTCTAGATATCCTCAAAATACGGAATTATATAACCCGAAGTGCAGCCTATATTCCCGAATAACATCAATGACACATATCAATGTTTCCAGGTTATTTTCGAATGATAAACTTGAATCATGATTTTGGTTCCGAACAATAAATTGTTCTCCACCGAAATTGATCAAGTATGAACAAATGTTCATTAAGCTTGGTCGTTATATTTCGAGAAATTCGTAAACTAAATAATTAGTTCTCGACTCAAAATTCGTGTCTATGCAAGCTAGTCTAATTAGTTATGCAAAAAACCTCTCAAGGATAGAAAAGTGAATATAACTTATGAAATAGGTGGTTCAGTCTTCACTTACCTTTCGTTGATGAATTTCTCCAAAAGCTCCGGTTGATCTTCGCCTTCAAACGGTAGTATGCAAATGATGACTGGTTCATTTCTCAACAACCTATTTCCTAAACCGAGACTTAACTAATTATAGACTAGAAATCAAGATATAGTTTTGACAACTAAATTTGACAACAAGCCTGGGATATAGCAACACTTGTGAGTTCGACCGAGCAATGCACTAAGAATCTCCCCATTTTTCAATTTTAGTGCAAAACTATTTATACATATATATATAACAAAATTAAAGCTTCGAAAAACTCCTCTATCCATCATGCCTTGATTTCTTTGGTTTCTTCAACTCTCCTTAAACTCTTCGTTATTTCAAGTTGCAATGATTCTGAACGTGTTCAACTCAGCATCATTGTTGTTGAATATCCGTAGCTATGACAACTTTCTTCGTTATATAGAAACATAGTATTATTATCTTTTCTCCAAAGTTCAATTGTATTTCAACTCTGAAGTAATACTACGGTGATATGTTTCTCCCCCTAAATCAATACTTACATCTTTTGTATAATAGGTGAAACCTATAGCTTGAAGTAGAAGACATTTATCATGCAGGATTTCGGAACTTATAAAATTTCACGCACTGGAACATACAAAACCTAAAATGGAATGAAAATGTCTTTTTTTATCCTTTTTAAGTTTAGCAGATCAATATTTTCAATACCATTACTTAAGACATAGATAAGGATGGACAGATAAAGATAGAGATCCAAATAATAATATTCAATTTTGATTCAAAGCCATAATGTGCATAGTTCTTATCTCTTTCAAGGGCGCATGAGATAAGATGCACATTTCAACACAATTAGATTGTGTTGAGGTGAGCATTAAATTGCTCACCACCAGATTCCTGCACAGAATTGATAATATTCTTCAATACGAAACGTTTAGCCCGGACTCTTCTCTTTGTTTGAGATTTTTACTTATCCTTAGAATCAATCAATCTCTTAGAAGAAAAAGAGTTAACTTTGTATACCTCGGGATTGGACTTTTGAACAAGTTTAAGGGCATTTGCCAACCGACTAGCCCTCCGTTGGAGTTTGTTGACATACCTTAGTTTATGTTTGTACTAGGGCTTAACCCGTGTCGTTACGGCACGGGAAATGATATGTATTTCAAATATATCCATAGGTTCATACATATCATAACTGTTTGCGAAAATCGATCCAACTCTAAATCTTTTTGAGGTGTTGGTTAATATACATGTCCTTATCCTCAAATATTTTAATATCATGTTTGCAAGTCATACAATCCTTTAGGACAAACATAGTTAATCATTAACCAACTCCTAAAAATTCTATGAGCCTATGGATAGTAGAACACTGCTTAATTCACTTCTTCAAAACAAAATAGTATCCCTACTTCAAAAAGAAATAAATCATCAAAGGTCGTTCACCAAATTTGTAACAAAACTGAAAACAAAAAATTACTTGAAAATCAATCAGATTAATCTTACAAAATCTGCTAGCTTCAGGAATTACTTTTCTCCCTTTGGTGATATAAATTATTCCAAATTTACATAAAGTTGTGTCTATTCATTTTACTAAAGTTTAATAATCTGTAATTCTTGATCAATTTTGTTTCTTATCTACTTATCTTCTCTCTTTAACTATTAACATGAACTATTTCTCAAGCATGCATAATCACATGAAGTCGAGGAGAAATGGTAGAAACAGAAATCATGACAAAAAATGGGAATATAGAGAGATATGAGAAACTAAATCAATTACAATTGATTCGCTTGTAGCTTTGTACATGGTCAATTTTTTTTTATAGGTTTCATCTTCTTTCCTAACCCGACCCGACAAATCTTAAAACCATAGCTATTGATTTATCTTCTCCCTCCAAAAATCTGGCCTTTAATATTTATTTTAATTTAAAAAAAACTAATATATCAAATAAAAGAAATTTATCCAAGGGTAATTAAATTATTTATCTACCTTAAGACACCTTTCTCATCCCACTACCACTACTTCTTCCATCACCACCACCATTAACGTCATCACTCCGCCATTCTCACCAACACCCACCACCATTATCCTCATTGCCGATCCATCACCCCCGCTCATCGTCACATCCCCACCGCCGATCCACCACCCCCGCCCACCATCACAACCACCAATAATACCTACTGATTTTATATAAAATAAATTTATTATGTATTAATGAAAATATGTTTATTTGATTAATTAAAGAAATATTTATTATAAAACATTAAATAATAGAACATTATTACTGAAAGTTAATTAAACTGATCATTTTACAGCCGTAGATTTATGGCACGGGTATTATATAAATTATGTATAATCATGTTAGATTATTTATTGAAAATAACTTCTGATCAAATTATTTTGGACTTTGAAACAGAAGCTCGGAGAACATGGGATTTTGTATACATGTAAAATCATTTTCTAAATATCAATCCATTGTCAAATTATAACGTGTAATCTGAATCTTGTAAGTTTCTCTTTGAGTTTATCTATCAGGATAAAATCAAAATTCTATTTCCACTAAGTCTAAACAAATAGAAACGAAAAATAGGTTATTGAGAAAATCTTTATAGACCAAAAATTTGTGAATAGATTGAAACCCCGACGACCTGTGATAGCCAAATTTTCATAATCTGGCTAATCACAAAATGCAGGCGCCCTAAGTTCAAACCATAAGGTTATTGTAATCAATAAGGTTATCTTTGAAAATGTATACTTCAGCTAAATATACAACAAATGATATTTAAGAAAATGATAGAAACCCAAAAATATGAAACAATGTAAAAAAGAAAGGATTTTCTCAAATGTTGTTAGCTCAGAGTAGTTTAACTGGTCACAAATGTACGTTTTGGTGGACGAAGATTGAGAGAAAATTGAAAGAAGATTGAGCGGAACTATACTCTTGGATTTGAGTTTTTTCCTCTCCGCAATTTATCTCCCTTCGCAACTTTATTTCTGATTTTCGTTTACTCCAAAAAGGAATTAGAGTTTTCAAACCCACTCATCCTACCAAATGTGAGCAAGGGAATCAATTGTTCAGTTTTATGGCAAGGTAGGTTTGTTATTTTCAGTTGATTAAATTTTTCCATTTTGATTTAGACTTTTGAGATGAGAATAAGAGAATATGTAATGAATTTTTCTCAATTAAAGCGTGTATTCATGGGATCGATCGAAACCGTGAATTTACCAATTGGGAGGAAAAATCAGGACTGGTCTATATCTTTGCTAACTTAGCGAAGCTTCATTTATAATACAGTACAAAGAAATAGGCAAATAAGTATACATAGCTAGGGTAAAATCCTTACCATAACGACACATCACGATAATAAGTAATTTTTGTGTATTGATTTTGACTTGTGCTCGTTTGTTTGTAGTAATTATACAACGTGACATTTTGTGGTTTTTTTTTTTTTTTTGATCTTTCATGTATTTTAACCGAGTTTATGTTAACAATAAGACGATCAACCACAACTTTTAATTTATAATGTTACCCATTTTCTAGCGACACAAAATTAACATAGCATATTGCTACTCACCAACCGTCGCCACCACTACAAAGCCATCTAATACCATTTATTTCTCCACCACAACCGCCACCTACCTCCCGTGGGCCGTTTGTCGTACTTCTAATTTTGAATCACAAACATGATGAGTAAAGTTTTGGTTGAACAAACTTAGGTCGTTAATTAATTTATTCCATTATATTTTTTTATTGTTATATACTCTGTTGTATTGCAATCAATTTTATTTTAACGGTTAGAACCATGATTTATACATCCAGGTACTAAAGGTAGCAGGGTACCGTTTAGTTGATCCGGCGGTTACAATCATTTTTTTTTCTAAATGGTATGGTCTCATCCTCAAAATATGATATATGTTTTTTTCAATCGTGATGACCAACTACATCTTTCACGATACAATGTTGCATGTGTTGTAAATATACAGAACTAATAATGTCCATGACTATTCACCAACATCACCACCATAAAACCACCCATCGACATTATTTTTTCCACCACCACTGATATTATCGCCTCCACCACCACCGCTTCTACCAGCCACTACTTCTTCCACTACTAACCACTAATTTCTATTGATATAATTTTTATTAAAATTATTTATTAATGTAAAAATACATATTTATTAGATTAATTAAGCCTCGTTTTATTGGGGGCCCTAAAAACTAATTAGGGGCCTCACCCATTTTGTTTGCACCCAAAAATTTTCAGGAGCGTATCAATAACATCGTTAAAATACTGTTTTACCCCTTTTTTTATTTTTTATTTTTTAAAATTAATGACGAGTGTAAAGAGTCGTTATTGTTCAATGACGACTCTTTAGAGTCGTTAGTGTTTTTAATGACGACTCTAAGTGTCGTCACGAAGTGTCGTTAATGTTTTCCATGACGACTCTAAGTGGGTTACTACTTTCAATGACGACTCTAAAGTGTTGTTACTGTAGAGTCGTCATTGAAACAATAACGACACTTTAGAGTCATCATTGAAAGTAGTAACGACACTTAGAGTCGTCATGGAAAACATTAACGACACTTTAGAGTCGTCATTGTTTAAAAAGTTTTTTAAAAATACCATGACGACTTTTTATACAAATATGAGCAAAAAAAAAATTTAAAAAGAAAAAAAAAGTTGAACTCTAATTAGGTAAGATTAACACTAATTAAGTGAGATTATTACTAATCATTGAAGGGCAGTTTAGCCATTTAGAAGAAAAAAATTGGATAAGGGGTGACCCAAATTAGGGTTGGGTGACCTTTTTTGTCCTCTAGTGGGAGGCCCCCAATTAGTATTCATGGCCCCCAATCAAACGAGGTAATTAAGAGGACATTTAATGATGAAAATTTAATAAATTATTCATTATGAGAGATTAATGAGATACTAATTAATAAAACACTCATAATGATTAATTTTAATTAGAGCAAACCACAACCATGTAGTAATTGGTAAAAAACACTGTATTTATGCGTTCTCAGGCGAGAGTAATCTAGGGATGGGCTACCTCCCAGAAAACTGTTGATGGATGACCGCATCAGTGTTAGTTGAAAATCCCACACTGTCGCAAAACCGCAGTGACTAAGTGGGGACAGTATTGACGGAGGATCAGGTCCTTCAAATGGTATTAGAGTCGACCACGGGTTACCTGTCGAGGGTGAAAGAGTATGCTTTACGGATTGTGTCGGAAAAGGGTCTCATGAGTGAGAAAAAATGCCAGAGTCTAAGATTGAACATATTCTGGAGCAGAGGACGGCTCTAAATTAAGTTGGTGGTATTATAGTACTCCAACTCGGCAGGTAGGATTCGTCAAATGGAATATAGGTAATGGTTTGTCCTTTCCTAGCACCGAGACCTTTTCAGCATAATTGGCTTCATAGTTGGAAAAAAAATCTCTCATAACCTTAATTATTTTTTCCACCACCACTGATATTATTGCCTCCACCACCACCGCTTCTACCAGCCACTACTTCTTCCACTACTAACCACTAATTTCTATTGATATAATTTTTATTAAAATTATTTATTAATGTAAAAATACATATTTATTAGATTAATTAAGAGGACATTTAATGATGAAAATTTAATAAATTATTTATTATGAGACATTAATGAGACACTAATCAATAAAACACTCATAATGATTAATTTTAATTAGAGCAAACCACAACCATGGATTTAGCTTTCCCTAGAATGCATCCTGACCGCTCTTTATCTAGGCTAAGTTGTCCATGCTTTGTTTTATATTCTTGATTTGAAACATTGTATGAGTCCATGTTAGAGCATTGCTCGATCGAACTCGCAAGCGTTGCTATCTCAAGCTTGTTTGTCAAATTTAGTTGATTAAAACTATAGTCTTGATTTCTTAGTCTACTTATAGTTAGGTCTTGGATTAGGATATAATGTGTAGTTGACCTTTAGGCTTCACGACGTTCATCGATTGAAGACGAATATCTACTGAGGAGAGCTTGGAGAAACTTCATCAACCAAAGGTAATTGGAGACTAAAACTTATCTATCACTCAGAAGTCTATTCTATTCTATCTCCTAATGAAACTAAGTCGTATAGCTATATAGACTTTTATATTATACACATTTGATATTTTGAGCCAAGTTTATCTCGCTTATCTATTTCTCGAAATATGTGTTAGAAGCTTTTTGCTTTAGCTACGCTCATCATATTCTTGACGAGTTTTAGTTGGAAGCAATTTATTTGTTGGAAACTAAATAATAAGTCAAAAGATGATCATGTGGAAATTTCCTTGAGACATCTTACATGATTTGTGTGAGACAATCATTTGTTGTCGACTCGGAAAGTTCGTATTGATCATTCGATCACTTGAAAATTACTTGAAGCTAATAGTTTGTGTGAGACAGCTATTGCCGTCTTCTAAGGATGTTTCAATGATTGAAATGGGAGTTTAGAACAATTAACCTTTGTCTGGATACAGCACAGTATGCATACCTAGTATGCAAACTGTTTTGGTATGATTCATGTCCGGGAACCTTGTTTTCATACCTAGTATGTGAATGGTTTTAACTGTTAAAGTACGGGAACCTTGTTTGCATGCTAGTATGCGAACGGTTCCACCAGAGTTAGGTCTGGGATTGTTGTTTGCATACCCGTTTGCAAACGGCTGGACATGACCAAAGTCCGGAAGCTATAGTTTGCTTACCTGTTTGCAAATTTAGTGGTTAAAGTTCTAAAATCGGTTAAGTATGATTTTCATACTCATGAACAAAAACATTTATGAATTAAGGAATGCAATCTTTGCAAACCAGCAAGAAATCATAGTCCCTTGATTAAGCAAATATGGATCACAGCATCTTGTGCCACAATGAGGGATTTATGGTTCCAAAAAAATACAATCTTATTTGATAATGGAGGAGTCAACATCAACAGTTTCAAAGGCGGAATTTATCAAGCAGTGCATGAAGGTGGTAGCAGAATGAAAGGTAATAGATGGGGACAAAACTATGATTCTCAAATAATATCTTTCTTCAAATTGGGTACAAGATATATAAAATTTAAATGCATCAAGGAATGTTTTTGGAACCCTCCAACAGATGGATACATACTTTTCTGTTGTGATGTTGCCTCATTTGGCAATCCTGGAAATGCAGGATTTGGGGTTGTGGTTAGAGATAGCATATTTTAGGTAATCGGTACATTGTCAGGTGGTGTTGGCAATGCCACTAACTTCATTGCAGAAATATATGCAGTTCTCTGTGCACTGGAATGGGTTGTTTTGCTGAAAGCTAAAAAAGTTATCATAAGATCTGATTCTAAATCAGTAATAAGTCTGTTTGAAAGAGACATAGTACCATGGTATATAAGAATAAGATGGCACAATATTGTTCAGCAGTTTGAAGATATTATATTTCAACACTGTTACAAAGAAATTAATTTCTCAGCTGATCTAATTGCTAAGAAAGGTGCTGCAGGAGAGAGGATTTTTCACACAGGAAACCTCAGCTCTTGAAGAGGATTGAAATGCAAAGAGTACCATATTACAGATTCTGCAGTTAAGCTTTCACATTTTGATATTTTCCATTTAGTTTGAGCTTTTTCATTTTGGTTCTTTAGTACCTCATTATCTGTAATTCTTTGGTTGATTGCTTTCAATTTGTGTAAACTTTAAGCTCTTCAATTAATAAAAAATATGATTTAGCAGAAGAAAAAAATAATCTTTGCAAACCGTGGCTTAATGTTCATGTATTGATTCTTACGAATCAATCCGATTTTGTTTCAATTGGTTCATATATATTTCTGTGAGATAGTGAACAATTGAACAACTATATGTGAAACACAATTAGATTCATTTGATTATCTTTCATGATTGATTGATCATCATAGTTGATCTAGAAGTGTTAGATGAATGTGGTTAAGACAAAAGTGTTCATATGGCTAACTTCGGTTAACTGTTATTGAGCCAACTCAATATACACGTTTAGATACGATTACCCATATCTAAATGAAGGTATATTTCATTTGTGTGTAACAAGCTAAGACCATCTAACGGTGGAGAGATATTTCTTTGGTTTAAGCAGACTTAGCTTGAATCTTAAATCCGGTTTTCATCTAACTGTGACTATTGAATGCTTTGTCACTAAGCTATCTTAGCTTTGACTGAAAGCAACCCCTAATTTGGAAGAGTATATAAGGGAGAACTCTAGCAACTGGAAAACCTAATCCCGGCACTTTCCTGTGTCCTAGTTGCGACTAGAGTCGATTCTCCTTTAACCTAGGTTTTTCCAAAACCATTATAGGTTAACGACTTGAAGACTTCATTTGGGATTCGTGAAGCCAGACCCAACTATTTTCTATGTAGTTGCATTTTCTGATCTTACTTGTTCTATCGTATTGAGTACTATCTTCTCTAAGATTTGCTCGAGATTTATCTCCGATAGGTAAGATATAAAAAGTACTCACGAAGCTCTTAGTCTCATTTTTTCTGATTCCACAATAACTTCTTCTACTACCATATAGTTAAGTTATTGTGAGGTGATTGATATTTGTAGGCTGCTCCTCGGGAGTATAAGACCGGATTATCAATTGGTTCATGTTAACCTTGATTTATCAAAAGACGGAAAAAAAAACTTCATAGGTACTTCTGTGGGAGACAGATTTATGTATCAGAATAAACTTATCTGTGGGAGACAGATTTGTTTATAAGTCTCCGACTTTGGGTCGTAGCAACTCTTATTAGTGGGTGAGATCAACTAAGGGAATCAAGTGCGCAGAATCCGGCGTGGTTCTAGAGGCTTAAGGAACGCGACTATACCTTAATCGGTGTGAGACTTGGTTAGGGATCAACTATATTCCAGTCTGAAGTTAACTTGTAGTAGGCTAGTTTCTTTTGCGGCTTAATACATTGTAGTGTTCAAATCTGGACTAGGTCCCGGGGTTTTTCTGCATTTGCGTTTCCTCGTTAACAAAATCTATGGTGTCTGTGTTATTTCTTTTCCGCATTATATTTGTTTATATAATTGAAATATCATAGGTTGTTCGTAGTTCAATCAATTGGTAAATCCGACCTTGATTGTTGGATAGGAATTGATTGGCACTTGGGCATTGGTCTTTGGTACCGTCCAAGTTATTTCTCATATCAATCGGGCTCACAGATTTCTATCTGTTCGATTGCATATTTTCTTGAGATATAACTCTTTGATATCTTTCTTAGTTGAGCTCTCTTTATAAGCTGGTGCTCTCGGAATTATATTGAAGTTAGTCCATACAGATTTCCGAACGAATTAATTGGTGTGGTTGTTATACCCCCTCTTTCTCAATTGGTATCAGAGCAGGCAAACACGTTAAAGACCTTATAAGTCAGTGTTTGTAGCAATATGTTTCCATAGACAGTAAAGTCTCTATAAACGCTTCACCAGGTTTAGATCTACCCAACTCCGAGTGTGTTCTAGAAACCATCGATAAGGTTGAGTGTTTTGTTCTAGAGAAAATCATTAAAAATCTTTGTCGAGAGAAACAACGATTGATAAGGAAAATTGATGGTCTTCATTGCGAAATTTATATCAAAAACTTTGATCTTCTAGAATGCTCTGAAGAGGTAGTTAATCTCCAGAAGAAGTTAAATGAACAAATCTGGATCAATACTGATCTTGCTGCAGAAATTGCAAAAAGTAAGGATTTGAAGTCTGTCAAAGTATCTTCAATGGATTCGAGAAACTCCTTTAATTCTTCCCTGAAAGGTTGTCATAAGTTAGGAGATAAGCGAGGTTTAGGCTTTGTGAAACCTGATGCGACTCAGAATTTCTCAGATGATTTTAAAGATGTTGGTACATGTATGTTTTGTGGTTCTCGTGATCATTTTCAACATACATGTATGCCTTTCAAAAAAAGTTTAAAGGTTGCTAGTGATCTTCACAAGAAAGCTGAACAACTGTTTACTGCTCTAAAAAGGTGTACAAAACTAACAAGAAAACCAAATGGGATAATAATGTTAGCATGGGAGCTTTTGCTCTAAAATCAACATCACCCTTTCAATGGTTCCTTGATAGTGGATGTAGCCGACATATAACTGGAGATCTTTCTTGGTTTGCGAATTTGAGCGATTTTGAAGGAGGGCCAGTAACATTAGGAGATGGGAGTTGTTGCTACATAAGCAAGAAGGGGACGATCAAACTACCAGGTGTTCCTGAAATCCATGATGTCGTATACATTAAAGGTATGAATGCTAATCTTCTTTTTGTTAGTCAAATTTGTGACAAAGGCCATAAAGTTGTCTTCAATGCGAATGGATGTGACATTGTAGACAAGACTAAAAAAGTAATTTTTCAGGGAACTCGTGGTAAAAATAACTGTTATCTCTTGGATACTCGGTTTAATAATTGTTGCAGTTTGACTAAGGTGGAATCTACACATCTTTGGCATGAGCGTTTTGGTCGCATCAATTACCGCCTTCTAACTAAGATCACTAACAAAGAACTTGTTAGAGGTGTTCCCAAAATCAATGCTAAGATTGAAGGTGTCTGCAGTGCCTGTCAAAAGGGTAAACAAACAAAAGTTCCACATAAGATATTCTCACTAAAGCTCCATTTTATTTAATTCATATGGATCTCTTCGGTCCTATTCAACAACCTACTGTTGCTGGGAAGAAGTATGCTTTAGTTATGGTAGATGGTTACACCAGATTCACTTGGGTAGCTTTCTTAGATCATAAGAATGAAACCCTTGGTGAATTCAAGATTATTGTTAATAAATTCCAGAATGAACAGGGTCGCAAGCTAAAGAAAATTAGAAGCGACCGTGAAACTGAATTCAAGGACACTACGGTGTTTGAATTTTGTGATAAACTGGGATTATTCAACAATACTCACCACCATTACTCCACAAGCCAACGGAGTTGCAGAAAGGAATAATAGGAACATTCAGGAAATGACAAGGGTAATGCTTCATAACAAAAACTTACCGTTAAAGTTTTGGAGAAAAGCTGTTTTTACAGCGTGCTATTTGATCAACCGTGTCTATCTACGGTCAAAGACCCTAAATACTCCTTACGAGTTGTGGTACGGTAAAAAGCCCAACTTACATTATTTCAGAGTGTTTGGAAGTAACTCCTACATTCTAAAAGATAGAGAACAAAAAGAGAAATTTGATTCCAAAAGCGATGAAGGTATTTTTCTTGGCTATGCATCTGACAGTCATGGTTTTCGGGTATACAATCTTAGAACCCATGTTATGATGGAATCAACAAATGTTATCATTGACGATCTGAGCGATTTCCATCAATATGACCCTCCTACTGAATTGCCTCCAACAGAGACAATTGAGAAAGTCAAAGAAATCCCAGAATCAGTAGAAGTTGTTCCAACGGTTGCTGATCCTGACATTTCTAGTGACGGGGAGAGAACCTCTAGTCAGGGTATTCCTGTAGAACGAGAACGTGCTCCACCGCGGCACCTCTGGGTTCAAAAGAATCATGATACTAACATTATTATTAGAGGTAAGGATTCTACAGCTAAGACGAGAACTTCAAAATATTTGCAATTTTGGATGTTATCTATCGCAAGTAGAACCAAAAAACATAGATGAAGCTCTTAGGGATCCTTTCTTGGTGAATGCAATGCATGAAGAGTTAAATCAATTCCAAAGACAATGTATATGGGAACTCGTACCTTGTCCCTCCAATGTCAGTGAATGATGAAAAAATTGATGAAAAGATGAAAAGATTGTGAACTCATACCCAAATAAATATAAATTGATGAAAAAATTGTTCGTGAGTTGGCAAGTCCACCGGACGCCCAACACTTATATTTAGTCCAGCAGCACATACATGATCATAACAAAATACCAATAAGTCAAGTAATCAGGCAAAGTTAATACTCCCCGCCCCATAAAAAGTAGGTCTTTTATTTTTTTAAAGGCCACAAATATGGCAAATTTCTTCCTATAAAATCCCTCGTAACTTTCACCTACCCTCTAAGCATCATTTCCATCTATCACCACCATATAATTGAGACATGCCACCACACCATTCTCACGCCAGGCGTACAAGATCTATCACAATTAATACATGCCATCCGTACAAAGATCGATCACATATAATTCTCTTAAAGATCCAGCCAGTGTCTTTAACATCCAATGTATGCAAGATATATTTGTACGAGATTAAATGTGATTAATTAGGATTGATTTATAAGAAATATTTTCTTTTAATTGTTTCTTATTAATTGCAACGTAAAACTATCTGGTAATCCATCTATATATGGTGAATACGAAATCTTCATCTTCACTCATCAAGGAAGATACCCACACTGTAAATCATTCCATCGATCCTTAGTTTTAAGTAAAGCAAACAATGGCAGCAAGGTCCCCCTTTCTCATATCTCTTGCACTAGTTTTGATCAGCTATTATTCTTTGGTAACTGCAGATAGTGGCACCGCAACCTTTTATAATAAATACGTTCGTAAGTAAACTTATCTCTCTCTTTCCCACACAGACCCTCCGGTGTCGAGGGTCATTGGACCAGACAAATATATTTGCGTCACCCTGACAATTTTAAACTGAATATGCAGCTTCAAAGTGCTATGGGAACAAAGATCAGGGTGTGATGATTGCAGCGGCCAATGATGCATTGTTCCAAAATAACGCTACTTGTGGACATATCTACAAAGTTACCTGTACAGGTCCCACTAATGCGGTCCCACATCCTTGTACGAGTACACCTACAGTGACGGTGAAAATCGTTGACTTGTGTCCTGGATGCGGAGGAACCATTGACTTATCTAAAGAAGCATTTGCCAAGATTGCTAATCCTGTGGCTGGTGTCATCAAGATCGAATACCAAAGGTACACAAACTGTATGATTTTTCGGTCTTGAACACGTACAACCAAGCCAAACCAAACTTAATTACAAGTTAAGCAACTTGAGTTTCCCTGCCTAAATTTGCTTATACTTTCGTTATTTGTTCTTGCAGGATAAAATAAACAAAGAAGACTGGAAGTACGGTTATGTGCGGGTGCTTTAGAGAATGTTTACGGAGAAATAAATGGTCGAGGGGCCTGTAATAGGCATTTATGTCAGCCACGATTGGCAGTAATGTATTATTTTTTCAATATGACACCATTGGCGATAATAAAAACAATCGAAACATGCATGGAGAGTCGTCCACTCCAGTAAATAGGATCCGAAACACCGATAATCCAACTAGAATCCAGGAGAAAATTAACAAATAAACGATCAAGACAATTAATATCAAGAAGAGTTATAAACAAAAACGATATTTTCATTAACGAGCCAAACCAAAGCTAAAATGAAAGTTACAATGAGCATGATGCATGTCTTATGTAACCTTTCATTCATTAACCTAGATATTACTAAAACACAAAATTGGTCGATTAACCCAATAACGATAATTTCTGGGTGAAAAAGACATGTAAAATTTGATACTGTTTAAATGGACGAGAATGTAAAAATAGTGTAAACAGTTTCATCTTACCCATTTTCAAATACCTTTTCTTATTTTTAATTTACATCAGGATGCATCCAGTTTCACCCTCGCTATTTTTAAAGTTTAAGCCAGGATGAATCCAGATTCATTCTTGCTCTTTTTTGGTGTCCATTTCACCAATACTAATTTTTACTCGTCCATTAGAACCATGTTTTAAAAATATTTGGGCAATTGACCCAATTTCTCTTACTAAAATTACTATAAAAAAAAAACCAATATAATCAAAACTAATCTACTTTTATTAGA
Organism: Papaver atlanticum; assembly: GCA_023531105.1. Classification (NCBI taxonomy): domain Eukaryota; kingdom Viridiplantae; phylum Streptophyta; class Magnoliopsida; order Ranunculales; family Papaveraceae; genus Papaver; species Papaver atlanticum. The sequence continues at coordinate 7,500,746 of JAJJMB010008071.1, read as the reverse complement.
TTAGTTTCGTAGGAAAATACCATGTAACTTTCGTAGGGAAATCTCTACGAAACTAATCTACTTTTATTAGTTAATGGCTCAACAAACAAACCACTACCGAGTTAAATCATTAGGGTTGATAACGCAGTGAAGGTTAAAATCATGGCTATTGCACTACCCTTGCGGTCCTTGATGAGGATCCCCCCACCATTACTTTTGCTACTGGTGGCATTACCATGACTCCCGACGGTGCAGACACCAGTGCAACCACTGGTGCCTTTTTGACCACTTTTAGTACTGCTGCTTTCATCACCACTCTCACTGCCGCTGCTTTCACTACCACTGCTGCCGCTTTCACCACCACTTCCGTGACCGCTGCTACTGCTGCCACCTCCGACAGCACCATGGCCACCTACTCCTGCACTTCCTCCTCCACCTCCACTTCCGCCAGCACTGCCTTCTCTCATGTATACGGTAATCTTTTTTTTCTTGCTTCCATAATCTAGATTATTAGCTGAAACATATGATAAGAACACAAGGAAAAGAAAAGCAAAAACTAGTTTTGGATTCATCTCTTTTGATTTTTCTTAACGTTTAAGAGAGAAAGGATCGTCTAGGGAGAATCGTATACTAATAAGATTGATACCACCCATATATATAATGTTGGAATTAGGTCATTAATTTGTTTAGTTTCAGTTTAAACTTATCTTTTAGCTTGAATAAGTCATAGTAGACTTAGTAGTACTACTGGCCAGTCCAATAGTTCCTTTTTTCATTAGGATTTCCTTCTTTCCAGGAGTTCCGTTTGCTCAAATGTTGCAATCCCAACTCCCACAATTTTAGGTTGACCGGAATGTTGTGCGAGAAAGAGACGGGGACTTACGAACATAGTCAGTACTATAAAAGTAACAGTGGCACTACTTTTTGATGTTGACAAATGGGAGATGTCACAATATGGGCCAACTAAATCAGCCTAGTTTTCTTGCGTTATTGACCGAAAACATTACTGGGGGGTGCCAAATTTTTTTTTATCTTGTATGCAGTATGCAGAGCGTTAGATCCTTTCTTGCGGCTTTTCTGTCTTTACTCTTGTCCATCCGACTAGGTGTCCATCATCCCATCGTTCTCATTATACTTCAAGAACCTCCAAATTTACAATTTGATTGAAATATTAAACTAATTGTATAAAACAAAAAAGATGGATGTTGAAAAATGGACACAAATCACTTGTGGTGAACTTTGGTGATTTCTTCTTTTGGTAACAACGGAAACATGTCTGTAGTGAGTTACATTTCTTGTTAATGTCTTAAGCCTGCTGTAATACGTCCACCTCAAACTTAACAACTACTAATAAGTTAAGTAAATATCGCAACAAATGTGGCAGATTCCTTCCTAAGTTCCAAAAACAAAATCTCTATATAAACTCTTTAACTTTCACCTACTATCAAATTATCATTTCCATCATCACCACCATAAAACTTGAGCAAAGCAAACAATGGCCAGCTCCCCATTTTTCATATCTCTAGCACTAGTTTTAATCAGCTTTTGTTCCTTGGTAGCATCAAAAAGTAGTGGCACTGCGACCTTTTATACTGACTACGTTCGTAAGTAAACTCATCTCTTTCTCCCACAACACTGCAGTGTCGAGGTCATTGGACCAGATAAAACTGTAGTGGCGTCACACGTCAAAATGGCATATTCGGATGAGTCAAATTCAAAAAATTGCTTAATTGTTGTGTGATCGTCACATATTTATAACATTATGAGATTAAACAAAAGCATATTTAATGTCTTGTATCCTCCTTAAAACTGAATATTCATGCAGCTTCAGCTTGCGATGGGGGCAAAAATGAAGGTGTCATGATTGCAGCAGCCAGTGATGCATTTTGGGACGGTGGGGCTGCTTGTGGATCCTTCTACAAAGTTTCTTGCGTGGGTGGTACTAATGAGGGAACTCCACATCCTTGTTCGGGTTCAGGTCCAGTGACGGTAAAAATCGTTGACTATTGTCCTCGATGCCAAGGAACCATTGACTTATCTGAAGAAGCATTTGCCAAGATTGCTGATACTAATGCTGGTGTCATCAGGATTACATACCAAAGGTACACAAATTGTATGACTTTTGGATCTTGAACCGAACCAAGCCAAACCAAAACGTAAGAACTTGGGTTGAGACAACCCATGTGTTCCTTGCTTAAATATAAATTCTAGACGTACCGTCACAAAAACGATCTTAAAACCGTATCCTAGGTGGCGGCTACGTGGCGGAGAAAAAGATGATAACCCGTCTGAATTTTGACAGAGAGATACAGGAAATTGTCTGTTAATTGGAAGCCGTCCATTTAATAATAATAATATGGAATTGTTCTGGTCCGTCGAATCCGAATCTAAATAAATCTCCTCAAATATCTTCTCTTCTTCTCTTTATACACACCCATCTTAGATCGACTGAAGGAAGAACTAACAAGAGGTAAATGTTGTGAATCAAAGTTTAATATTCTAATTTTGGGCTTATAAAGCCAGAATTGCTATTTAATTTTGGTTAATTTTTGACATTAAAATAAAAATCTCTTTTTACTGTGAACAATAGAGGTATGTATGAACAATAGATTTACACAAAACACGCATCCGGACCACCATTGCAGGCTCATTTAAGAAGGGGTTTTCACATAATGGAATTTTAGATGAATACTAGGTGTTGAAGTTCACATCTATTGGGAATTTATGTTTTTCACTACTGCATATCTTTTGGGATTTTTGGGTTTCCACCTGAATTATGAGCTTTTGAATTTCTAATACGATGGGGAAATTTTGGTGATGGTGCTTGAACATTATACGTTTCTAGTTAACCATTAACCATTAATCTTTAGAGTTAACTATTACTCCTACTTGGTTTTCTTGCTAATATGAATCTATGATGCATTTGGTGACCATGCCTTAAAAGACCAAACTGCGGTTATCATGTACTGCTTAACATTCACCACCCTTACCTTGATGCGATAATCGTTAAAGAATTTCATTTGATGATTAATATTCAATTAAATTCGAAATCGTCATACAGCTACACTTTTACCACTCTCAGATGGGCAAAAAAGAATCAATCTCACGAAGGCATCGTAAGAGTCTGTTTTTAGCTGGTCAGATGAATACTAATTCTGAGAGAGAAACCGGAAGGGTAAAATAAAAAGAGAACTTAGATCTAGATCTAACGGAACAGAACAATTCCATGTTATTATTATTAAATGGACGGCTGTCAACTAACAGACAATTTTCTGTATCTCCCTGACAAAATTCAGATGGGTTTTTAGCTTTTTTTCCGCCACATAGCCGCCACCTAGGATACGGTTTTAAAATCGTTTTTGTGGCGGTACGTCTAGAGCTTATACTTACGTTATTTGTTCTTGCAGTTTATGAAACAAAAGAAGACTGGGAAGCACGGTTATGCGCAGTGCTGTTGTTTTAAAGAATGTTTACGGAGAAATAAATGGTTGACTCCTGTAATAAGGCATTTATGTCAGCCACGATTGGAAGCAATGTATTTTTTTTCAATAAGACACCATTAATAAACTGAGCAGAAATCTTTCCGGGTACTACACCTTGTGATTTATTTAGAGGCCGAATACATTGTGGAAATTAAACGAAGGAGGTTGAGTTGACATTTTAATACAACTTCATCTCTGATAAAAAGTAACTACTGGTGACATATATTTGTATATTGTGTGCACTTGCAATATACAAAGAAATGCCACCAGATTTAATTCCAAATCTTTCAAAAGAGCTCAATTGTCAACTTCGATACCTTTTAACCATATCAATAACCAGAAAAGAAGGAAATACTAAAACTTCAAGCTATATACTTTTCGAAAATCGTCGACCCAGCAAAAACACCGGTTTGGTCCAGTTCTAAAAACACAGTAATGCTCACAGTTGCATTATCCTTTGGCGATCATGCAAGATTCGGAACCTTTCAGACTCCTTTGTGTTCCGGTTGTAACAAAATACACTATCTGAACTTTCCGGATGGATGAAGATTATATTTGTACCTGTAAGAGCTTCAATTGAAAGATGCATACCAGCATTCCATGCACAAGGTAATGAGATATTCTCTTCCATACATTTGATCTGTTCCGCCCAATTATCAGCACCATACTCATTCTCATCATCAAGTTGCAGCCTTCCTAATTTTAGAAGTATATATACACAGGCTTCATAATCCGATATACGTTTCAATACCGCAACATGGCCATCAAACCATTCCATTAACTGAAAAGTAGGTAGTGGCTCTCCTTTTTCCTCTTCGAAAGGTAGTGAACAATACAGGAAGACTTCACTTTGAACAACAAATTCTGCTAATACTCCCATTTCTCCTTCAGGAAAGAACAACCAATATATAGAACCATTTACAAAAATAGGAGGATCTACCAAATAAAACCTAGGTTCAGATTTATGACAGGCACGGGGAGTTTCACCCTTAGGGAGTCTTCTCCATATACTTTCGCCACCTGTCCATGTTTTTCTGTCAATACTCAAGACTTCAACAACTATTGCAGCAGCATCTTGTTCAACAACTGAGATATCTCCAGATGTTTTCTTTAATACACTTGATACACAAATGACTTTGTGTACATTTCTTGTTGGATCAAATCCAAAAGCAATGCATTCAACTTTACGTCCACTTTCTCCGTTTCTCACCGTAGTTTCAATCCAAGGTGATTTTTCTCCAGTTCTAGGATTGTATATAAGAAATGATTCCTTATCCCATGCCTTAATACATACAAAACCATTCACTGTTTGTCTAGGTAAACTACCATTATTCAATGCCAATAGTTTACTACTTTGTAGTAACCCTGAAGGAGTGGTGATGAATTCGACAGTAGTACTTCCTCCTCTTCCAATTTCTTCATTAAAGGTGTTACCATGATTATACTTCATAGATAGCAGTTGTCGAGTTTGAAATCCTTCAAGATACAAAAAAGAATACAGCTGCTCCTCTTCTTTGAATTTCTGGGACAACTGTTGCTGCACGCAAAAAACCTTCTTATCAGACAGGTCCTTAATCTCTTTCTCCTTGTTATAGTTCTCCTGGATCGATTTCACCCCATTCTGAACAATCTTTGCCGTACCAGAAACTTCCTCTTTGTTATTAAGAAGATACGTCGACATATCTCTCCATCTGCTCGACCCTCCTCTTCCTAAGTAAGGAGGAATGAATTGTCTTCCTTTCAAAAAGCGAATATTACTTAGGGGAGAAATCTTCTTCAAAGCAGCTCTCATCGTCATTTCTGCTCTTTATGTCTCGTGGAGCGGCGCCTAATAGGGGTGAGCATAAAAATCGGAACCGCGGATTTCACCCGTATCCGTCCGCAAAATTGCGGATTTCACCCAAACCGCAAGACATACGGGCCGGACACGGGTGGGATTCTCTAATCCGCACATTTTAGCGGTTTGGGTGCGGTTGGGTATTGAAAACCACGGATTCACCCGCACCGTGGACAGTAAGGGAATTTAATAGAATTATTGGGGATAATATGGGAAGTTAGAGGTTTTATATATAAACACGGCTATTTTTTTCTCTTTTCTCTCTAGTCGCTTCGCTTCCAATCTCGTAACTCAGTGAAAGACTGAATTTTTTTTCTTGGTGTCCTTCGTTTGAGATTGAAGGTATGATTTCTACCTTAACTACTCTTGTTTCAGCTGATTGATTTGAGTATGATGGTTTATTGAACAATTCTACTACTTCTGTTTCCATCTAATTTTGTATCTGTAAAACGTAGGGTTCATTAGATATTGATTTCAATTTTTTGTAGCTTTGAATCACGGTAGGATTGGAACTTGAAATAAAGATGGAGGTGCTGATTCTACCAGTATGTGAATCACCTTAGATTTCATAAGAAAGTTGTTGAATTGAAAACAAACAATATTATTGTAGAACTCTTATCATGCTGTTAAGGGTACTGTAGTTGAATTTTAGGAATTAGTTGATGAACTGGAGTAGAGTATCTATTTGAAAAGTATAACTCTCTGATCAACAAATTACAGATTGATATCAAGTGCTATGAATTTCTAATTAGGCAGGGAACTGCAACTATTAGTTTGTTGTGTATTGAGCTTGGGTTAAATTGTTCTATTTTCTAACTCAACTTCAACATTATTAAGGTGGCTTTGGATTCGATAGGCGGACCTCAGAGATTAAGGTTGGAGTTGCGAATAGAGGTGAGAACTTATATGAACTCACTTATAACTGTTGATGCTTCTTTCTCAAAACTATGCTTATATATGATTTACCAAAAAAAATAATCATGCATCAATCTTGCTATCTATATACTGTATTGTTGTATGCGAAGTAGATGTTTTGCGATCAACTTATATTATGGTACATTTTCCTACTTATTAAAATGTGTGGTGTCTGTGTATGTATATTGATGGTTGTTTTTTCTGGATACTAATATGAAATCAGTGTTAGCCAGGGTAATTTGCATCTTTCCTTTTTGTCAGTTTGGATAATAATGTGTTGTCCTTGTTGTGTTCATTTACCTAATGTGTTCATTTTGTTTTGTTCAATTTGTTTGTAGATGGCTTCAAGTACTAAGGGACCTTCTATTCCTATTAACAATCCTAATGAGAGCATTGGTACAGCTACCCCGGCAAATGTCTAGAGCATAGCTACAACCACAGTGACAGCTACACCTGAGGTTGAAGTTTCAAAGCCTCCTAAAGCTTCTGGTAAGAAGCAATCAGATTGTTGGCAACATTTTGATAAGCGTCTTGATCTTAATCCACCTAAAGTTGAGTGCAAGCATTGCAAGCAGATATTTTCATGGGGTAAAGAAAGTACAGGGGGTTCTAACTCTCATGGAACAACAAATATGAACAACCATATAAAGAAAAGAAAGTGTCCTCAATTCACTCTACCTGGACAGCAACAGTTAAACTTTCAAGTAAGTGATGATGGTGAGACTCATTCTGTCGTGACTCACTCTTTTGACCAAGATGCATGCAGAGATGCCCTTACCAGAATGGTCATCAAAGATGAATTACCTTTTATTGTTGTACAACGTGAAGGCTTCTTAGAATTTTGTCATCAACTAGAACCTAGGTTTAAAGTTCCTTCTCGTTTTACTGAAGCTAGAGTGCATGAAGATGTATTTGAATGAGTACCACAGATTGAAGGTTGATTTTAGAAAGTATGGCAGACGGTTCTGTCTCACCACTGATACGTGGAGTTCAGTTACAAACATGATCTACATGGTGTTGACTGGTCATTATATTGATGAGAATTGGGTGTTAAAGAAGAAGATATTGAATTTTTAGACGTCAATAGCAATTCTGAATGCGGAGAACTATTATCATTCATATCATACACTCATAATCATAAAGAACACTGTCATGATATGTGTGCTGCTAAATTCCTTGTTTTTGTTTGGGACTTTCAATATTAGACTATCCGACAGTTCTTTGTTGTCCTTTGTTGATTATAACAATATAGGCTGAATGGTGTGTCCTTTACTAGGCACAATTTTGTTTGAACTGCTAGCTTCTCCAAGTCAAGTTGGGTTTCTGGCATATGATACAATATGATACAATGCATAAATGACACTATATATGATATAAACTTGCAACTGTTCACTGATTGCTCTATGACTCCTCATTTTACAGATGCGGCAGAAATCTGGAAGGAAATTCCAGACATATCCATTATGGATTGAATGAACTAGTACTCAAATCCAATGACTCTTTTTTGGCAGCAGAAGTTCCATTGGCTTGGCACCAGACTTGTTGTTGGCTTGTTGCATTTTGATGGTTTAACTTTGGTTGTCTGCAAGAATTAGTACTTTTTTTGTGTTAACTTGTCAACTATCCTTTGTGTTAACTTTGGTTGTGTTAACTGTCAGCAGTCAGCAGAAGTTTTTTGCTTGTTTTAAGTTTTTTTTTTTTTTTTTTTTTTTTTT
>JAJJMB010008071.1:7386515-7490960 GCA_023531105.1 Papaver atlanticum | reverse complement strand
AAATCTAAGCCCTGAATTCGTTGTATGTTAAGCATACATGATAACAACTCATTAGAAAAATGCAGTTTCATAATTTAGACATTGTATACATGATAACTGACTCGCAAGGCCTGATAACCCACTATAGAGTATAGACTACGTCACAAGTCAGATTTTGAACAATGAGGCAAGACAAACCCATCTTTCCATAGCCTTTCTTGTTCAATTGCTTCACAACATAGACTGGAATTTTTACAATCATTGGGATTTTCCTAATTAAAAGGCGCATGAACTTCGAACATCCCACAATCACAGCTGCAGTTGAAATAAACAGAGTGGGGGTTAGAATACATGATTCTGGAAACAGTTGGATTTGCCAGCAGTTTTTGTAAGATTGTAAACAGCCATAAACACAGAGATGGACCAAAATATGTAAATAAGAATGAAAACGAAAAACTTTCCAATGCTTATGGCCTGATCACTGTATTTGTTTAATCTAGTGTGAGGAACATATACACCTAAATGCTACAATAAATTCGAGTTATATGACGAGAGGATGTTTCAGAAAAACTAATAGCTACCTGGAATTGACTGACAACTACTTATACAACACCAGTTCAAACTCCATCTAATTGATGAGAACCAAAACAGAGATACTTTCGGTATCACGCAACAAAAGTTGAAGACATAGAAACAACTGGTCAAGTATTTGAGGAAGAACCAGCCAAACTGAGCATAAAAAGCAAAAATATAATAACAACATAGAATCAATTTGCACCACAGAAAAGGAATCTAATTCATGTAAAATCCAAACATAGTACATCAAATCAGGAACAATATCTCAGGCTTAAAGCATCAACTAACTGCAATTGGCATGCTACAACGTAAAAAGCAGACAATCTACTGAGAAAAGCATACAATTACCAATATGCAGGAACTCATGAACAGCACACATATGAGATGTGCAATTCCTAACATTTAAAGTACTGTATGCAAAAGTTCCCCAAATGCCAAACGCATCCTATAGTCCAAACGGCATAACATAATGAGATCGTTTTTAACTAATAATAAGTAGGTTTGATTCATGCGTATAGCTCATGCTTCTTTGGGTTTCAATTCAAACTAAAAAGAGAAGTTCTACATTAGGTTTGTCCCCTGATAGTTATTGTCACAGATTAGTGAACTAACATAATACTATTTAATCTTTTTAATTTACTAGTTTTTTTCCTCTTCATTGTAGCTGAACAGGAAAACCTAATTATTTCATTCACTAGTTCTCCTCATATAAAATATATATTCTTTCGAAATTTGGAAGAAAAAACATGGTGTAGTAGCACTATCAAATGTCTACTAGCATATGGTATTCCCATTCTTAATAAGGTTTTCTAATGTAGTGCACAGACAAATATGAAAAATATTTCAACCGTGAACAATCAAATCCAAGATATGTATGTACATACCTTTTCAGCTTTGCAACGAGGGAAGTTTTCCTAACTACTGTGTGCTTGGCTTTCTGGTGGCTTCTACTCTTGATATTGCGAAAGGAAAGTACCTAAAGAATACACATCCGGAACAAATTAAACATGAATGTAAAGAAGAAAATTACTGGGTGAACATAACAGTTTTCACGCACTGCCACAAATGCCTCATTTTTAACCCAATTCCAATGCTAGTGAGTGGTGACGACATCAAACAAGGTTTCAAATATGGTTTTGACCCAGCTTTCTTGAACCTAGTTATGAAATTCCACCTCATTTTGACCAAATGAACTTGTTCTTGTTCGCGATGCAGAGGATGTCCAATTCCGATGATAAAGCTATTACCACAACGGCACAACAAATCCTGAAATAAACAAAACAATAAACTTGTCATTCAGTGCATAACAAATACACTACATAAGTTTGTGGGATGTCATATGTTGCAATACCAGGAATCTTTCAACAAAATTCTCTTTCAAGAACCGCCCTTCCATCCTCAAATTTGAGAGTTGTGGCTCCGTTTCAGTGGCTTTTCATTTAAGCTTGAGGTTTTAGATTACTTGGGACAGTTGAATGTGACGGTACTCCTAATCAAGTTAAGAAAATGGATGATGATTAACTACAAATAATCAAATTAAGTTATCAATGGAAAGTAGGAAGATGCTTGGTTTAAGAAGAATACTTACCACTCCAGGAAGTTACTAACACAATAATCTTTACTGTGGTGGTGGTACGGCCTGTTGTATCTGCCATCGTTCCCAATAGCATAGCAGAATGCAAATGAGGGAGAATTTGGATACCAACATTCCCAGATTCAACTGGCGTCCAAGGGGAATAGGGTTTGTGTCTGCAGCAGTCAAATTACTCAAGCTTTAAGGAAATAGAATTAACATTTCATATTGTGCTGGAAAGAGACACAAGGAAAGAATAAAATTAATAGTTACCAGATTAGTCGCCAAAGAGAATGTTAGATTTTCCGATTCCGTCCATACCAAAATTTTGAAAAATCAATACACAAACCATTCTGTTTCTTCTTCCTTTTCTTCTTTTTAGTCTTCTGGATCTTAAGAAACAACAACTTTTTTGATTTATAACTCAAAAAATTTCTTCCAACACCTTCTTCTTCTTCCATTTATGTTTCTCTATCATCAACCAATAATAACTCATTTGAACTGATCTATCTACTCATCTTCATTTCCTGTTTGACGTAGGGTTTAAAAGAGTTTAGGGCTTCGATTTGATGGCTGAAAACATTTACAGTGTTATTTATGAAGTGAGTCAATGCTTAGCTGAGCTGACCACCATTTCAGAAAGAGAAAAACATACAAGCAATGCCCATACAAGAAGAAGAAGAAAAGAGGAGAAGGAAAGTGAAAGTGAAAGTGAAAGAGAAAGATAAGACTTTGTTAGATGAAGAAGACTACTCCTATGCTATATTATTAAGCGAGAGAGTGAGTGAGGAATTTGGTTGTAATTTGTGCGGTCTTTATTAAGAACGATGTTTTGGGGTAGCCCAAAACAGTGGGGGACTACTCTTCCAATTTGGAGGTGGATATTTGAAGTAATTTTGGGCCACCCTTATCTAATATTTTTTTTAAATACCAAATTTACCCTTAGTAATTAAATTAGTTAGTGTTAGTGTAATGATTAATTACTGATTAGTGAGTGATTAATAGGATAGTTTTGTTAGAATCAGAATTATTGAGAGAGAAGAAGAAGAAGAAGAAGAAAAAAAAGATGAAGAAAAAGAGGGAAGAACCCAAATGATGAATTTTATCAGCCACAACCAGAAGATGAAGTTATGGGTACTCATGTATGGCTCAAATTTAGTTAATGTAGCTTGAATTGTGCAAAAAATTGGCCAAATCGAAAATTTCAGGAAGAAATTTCGGCTAGGTCAAAGTAGTTCGGTTAACAATTCTGCAAAACAGGTAGCCGAACTCTCCTGTATGTGCAGTTCGGTTACTCATTTCAGCATACGCAGGTAACCGAACTCTGTTTTAATGGAGGTTTTTGAGAGTTCGGTTATCTTTTTCCAGAAAACGTTGCCGAACTAATTTTATAGAGTATACAGTTAATAGTTCGGTTTAGTCGAGTTTAGTCCCTTTGTTACCGAACTTTTTGTTCGGCAAGATCGCAAATCACGATCTTTGAATAGCTAACCGAACTTTGTAGTTCGGTTTAGTCGAGTGTAGTAATTATGTTGCCGAACTATACCATAGAAAATTCCAAAGAACAAGTTCGGCAAGATCGCAATATCTGGTATAAGTTGCGAAGTCACCGAACTACAAGTTTGGTGTTGACAGATCAAAGTTCGGTTACCCCATAGAAATTGCGAAGTAACCGAACTATATTTTATCAAAGTTCGGTTACCTATATAAATTTATCGACTAAACCGAACTCAAATTTCGCATATAAAGAAAGAGTTCGGTTACGATTTTTTTTTTTGCGAGCTTACCGAACTACATAGTTCGGTTACCTAAAAATTCCTACTTGGCCGAACTGTTCTTCATATTGAAAGTTCGGTTACCAAAATCTAGGGTTTTCAAAATTTCTCCCAGCCGAAATCTATACTGTAACTACCATTTTCTATGGTTTTTGATGATTTCTAATCGATTTCTTCAACAAAAAACGATTAAAAGGAATGGGTATGAAGGAAATTACCTGCGGATTTTCATTTTACTCGAATCGGACTTCTTGGTTGATGTTGGAGAAGAAGAAGAAGAAGAAGAAGAAGAAGAATAATAAAAGAAAAGAAAAGGTTTTGAAAATGATTTTTGGTTTTAATTTAGGGGGTTAGATTAGTGGGTAGTGGTTAAATTAGTGGGCTATTAGGATTAGTTATAACCTTAATTAGGATAAGGGCAGATTAGTCTTCCCTAATCTTTTAGGACACCCCTTAAAATTTAGGGTGGACATTTGAATAACTAAGTAGTCCCCACTGTTTTGGGATAGTCCCCAAAACATCGTTCTTTATTAATGCCTCTCTCTTCTAGGAGAAAGAGAGAGACTGGTAGAGTAAGAAAGAGCCTTGAAAGCAGCGAAAGAAAGCAAGCAAGAACCTGGGCTGGTCAATGTCATGAACCTCATGGTGGTGCTGCTGCCACATTCTTGTGTCTGGGCTGGTCCATCGGCGTTCTCTTTGGGTTCATGTCACTTTAATAGTTGTTCTCATATTGGAGTACCACCGCACAGCTTTTTGAGATGCAATTTGATATCAAAACTAAAAGGCAGACTGGATAAAGAATCACCCCCTGGACAAATGTTACTCGTTCTAAAACTTATTATTCACATCCTCATAACCATTGTGCTCAATTATTGTTGATTGAATTACAAGAATACAAAACAAAAACTAATTCTACTGTTGTTGGTCAGATGACTAAGCTAATCGGCATCACTAGCTCTAGCCCATAAGCTAGCTATATCTTGCATCTCTTCTATTGACATGAAATACTCTTACAATTTGAAACAGATACTAGTGAAGAACTTTTGCTAGCAAGATCGATCTTCACTAAACTTGTTCATTTCACAACTAATACCACATGAGGTACAAATTCTAAGTACCCGAGCTTAAGAATTCCTAATTCAAAGTAAGCCCCTCATTAACTGTAATTTCATAACTTAGACATTTTATGCATGATAACTGACTCGCAAGGCCTACTATGGACTGACTATGCCACAAGTCAGAATTTGAACAACCAGGCAAGACTGACAAACCCATCTTCTGAAGCCTTTCTTGTTCCATTGTTTCACAACACGGACTGGAATTTTACAATCATTGGAATCATCCTAATTCTGAGGTGGATGCCACAATCAGAGCTGCAATTGAAATAATTGGAGTATGCGTTAGAATACACGATCTCGAAAACAGTTGAATTTTCCAGCAATTTTGTAAGATTATAAACAGCCACAAACACAGAGATGTACTAAAATATGTAAACAATAAGAATGAAAACACAAGACTTTGCAAATGACAACTACAGTATATAACACCAGATGACCTGAACAATCTATTTGTCTAATCTAGTGTGTGGAACGTATACACCTAAATACTACAATAAATCCGAGTCCTATGCCGAGAGGATGTTTCAGTAAAACTAATACTTACCTATAGTTGACTGACAACTACAGTATATAACACCAGTTCGAACCCCATCGAATGATAAGAACCAAAACAGAGATACTTTGGCTATCACACAACAAAAGCTGACGACAGAAACAAGTGGTCAAGTATTTGAGGAAGAATCAGCCTAACTTAGCATAGAAAACTCAGCAGGGTTCTAACATCAGCTAATTATGGTAACAGGTTTTGATACGGGATTTCTCAAACAAATGTATAAAAACAACATAAAAATAAAATCGCACCACAGAAAAAGGAAACTAATTCATGTAAACTCCAAAAAATAGCACTTTAAATCAGAAACAATATCCAGGCTTCAAGCATCGACTAATTGCAATTAGCATATTACAGTATAAGGTAAAATGCAGACAGTCCACTAAACAAAGCCAAAGCATACAATGAAGTTATACAGAAATATTTAAAACCATCAAGCAAGGAACGTGTACCATATGGAAACAAGGGTTCTGCAAGAGACCTCTAACCATTTCAACTTTAAGGATTTTTTTCCCATCCAACCCATTATTCCTAGTAAGCATTCAATGATACTTCAATTTACCAATATGCAGGAACTCATGAACAGCACATGTATGAGAGATGCAATTCCTCACATTTATATGACCTCCTTCAATCTAAGAGCCGTATGCAAAAGTTTCCCAAATGCCAAACGCATCCTATAGTTCACACCGCATGAAGTAAAACATGATGAAATACGTTTTTAACTAATAATAAGTAGGTTTGATTCATGTGTACAGCTCATGCTTCTTTGGATTTCTATTCAAACTAAGAAGAGAAGTTCTACATTAGTTTTGTCCCGTAATAGTTATTGTCACAGATTAGTGAACTAACATAATATCAAACCTTAAATTACTAAGTACCTCTTCATGGTAACTGAAAAGAAAACATAATTATTTCATTTACTAGTTCTCGTCATAAAAAATATATATTCTTACGAAATTTGAAGAAAATATATGGTGCAGTAGAACTATCAAATGTCTACTAGCATATGGTATTCCATTCTTAACCAGGTTTTGTTATGTTTCACAGACAACTATGAGAAATATTTCAACCATGAAAAGTAAAATCCAAGATTTGTATGCACGTACCTCTTCCGCTTTGCAACGAAGGGAGTTTTTCATAACTACTGTGTGTTTGGCTTTCTGGTGGCTTCTACTCTTGATATAGTGATTGGAAAGTACCTTTAGAGTACACATGTCAGAATTAATTAGACATCAATGCAAAGAAGAAAATACTGGGTGAACATGACAGGTTTTCACAACACTACCACAAATACCTCGTTTTTCCAAAGCTAGTGAGCTGTGACGGCATCAAAGAAGGAATGAAACATGGTTTTGACCCAGCATCAAACTTCAGATTCATGCATATCTAATTAACACCATGATAAGCTGAACAGATAAGGCCTAATGTGGGCGTGAAATGAATCATCGATGCTAATATGTCTGAAATATTCGTGGCATTCAACATTGGACCCAATATCGTTCTGCGATAAAACAACTTATAGTTACAACCAATTTAAAATTAAATACATAAAATTAATAAGTAAATGTAAATGAAAATGAAAATTTAAATCAATAGTTACCAGATTTGTTGCCTATAAGAGCACGTTAAGTTTCCGAAACCGCACATACCAAAATGAATAAACCATTCTGTTTCTTCTTCCTTTTCTTCTTTTTGGTCTTCTGAATCTTTAGAAACAACAACTGTGATTTGTATCTCAAAAAATTTCTTCCAACACCTTCTTCTTCTTCTTCCATATCTTCTTTATGTTTCTTCATCATCAACCAATGACTCATTTGATCTCATCTATCTACTCATCATTTCTTTGTTAGATGTAGGGTTTGGTTTAGGTCTACCGGTTCCCGATTTGAATCATTTGATGGCTGAAAAAATTATGTCTCCCAATTGACACTTTCCTTTTCTTTTATAGGGACCTCACATTTATATTTACCATGTACCTACCCAGTGGATAAGGGCACCTTCTTATGAAGACATTTTCCACATACAAGGCAACCACCCATTGCTGGCTTAGCTCATTGGACCAGGGGCAAGTGAGGATGTTGTTTATGGTTGGCAGAGTACAATCACAATCAGATGAAAATTTGAACAAAGACCCCTTTTCTCTCACCTCTCTGCGAATCGGGCGACATCATTGAGTCAACTCAGATGAATTTTTTTTTGCATCAAATCTTATGATTTGCAACAATGCATCTAATCTTTATGTCCTAATAAACTGTTTTCTTCCTTCTTTCATTATCTCTATTCGTTTCTTAACTTCTGTGGTTTCTTTTTTATATTTCTAGGGTTGTTTTTCTTTATTGTCTCTAAGAATGAAGAACAAATTTTTACCTGTTTCTCTCCATCATGTGTGTGCAGGTTTGTTTATCCATCATGGCGTTTGCCTTAACGTTTGTGCAAGTGATCAAAACGTTTGCTAGGAAGTTCGCTAATCGTTTGATAGCAAGAATTGTCTATGTTAGCAACAGTGGTTTTCAATGTCAAGGAACTCTGGATCGGTTCAATGAGATGAGTAAAAATTTCTACACAGCCCTCCTTGGAAAAAATTCAAAATCAAATTTCCCCCAAAACCGCCATTTCAGTTACAAATGGAAAGAGAAAATCAATCACCGGATTTTACTCCAATGGTTAGTATACGCTATATTTTCTTTCCATTCAACTCAACTCAGTCAATCAATCTGTTACCATAATTTGAGCTACAAGTCTGCAGAAAATATTCGGAATATATATCTTGCTAGCCCTAAATCTAATCTTTTTCTACATATACATCATAACAAAACTTTATCTTCATCAAAAACCCTTAAGCTCTCAATTCTTTTCCACTCTTTAAAAATGGAGACCGGAAGCACTAGCCAAATGGGAGATCTTGTTAACAAATTCAAACAAGCAACATTAGAGTTGGGAGATACAAATGAAGTTGTGGTCTTTAACCCAGAAAATAATGAAGTGGTGGAAAAAGAAAGTAACTGGGAAGCTAGTGTTATTGGTAAGATAATTATTGAAGGAAAAATGGGTTATTGGTAAGATAATTATTGAAGAAAGTAACTGGGAAGCTGTGAAAAGGTTTATCAAGTTTACTTGGCCTTTTTTAACTGAGAAGGATGTCAAGATAGTTGAGGCGGAACCAAATATTATGATTTTCAAGTTCAGCAAGTGGGATTCTTTGAATACGGTGATTAATGAAAGGCCTTGGTACATCAACAAGCACTTATTAGTTGTTCATGACTATATTCCAGAGATGATCTACACAGAAAAGCATTGGGGATTTCAACATTTTTGGATTCACCTTAAATGGGTGCTTCCAGAACATATGAATGTCTCTGCAGTGATAAGAATTGGCAGCATTATGGGTGATGTGGTAGCAATTGAACCCAAAGATGCAATTCCAGTTGATGGAGAACCTGTAAAGGTGTGTGTTAATGTAGATCTTTCCAATCCCATGAGAATAGGAGTCAAGGAAATTACAAATGCTGGAGTAAGCAAATGGATCAAGTTTTTCTATGAGAGACAGCCACCAAGTATTTGTACTGAATGCTATGTTGTCAAGCATTGTGGAGTTGCCTGTAAGGATGCAGCTATTTTTCTTCAAAAAGCTCATGAAAAGCCTTATTTTTTTGGTAATCCAAAAATGATAAGGAATAACATTACTACTGTCTCAAAAAATGTTGTTCCTGCTATCAAGAGCACCCAAAAGAAATTTGTAAAGAATGCAGTTTTTTTCCCTCCTAAGAATGGAGAAATCATCAACATGAATTTCTTAGTCAGCAAAGGAGATCAAGAAGCAGTTAGTGAAGACAGTAGGCTTGGAAAGAGAATTAGAATGGCAGATAGACTCCCATCTGAGGGTTCTTCTAATGGTCCTCCTACTAGTGAAACCACTGTAGCTAACAAAGACTTTCAAACTTCCCCATCAGTCACTGCAAAGGATAATCAAACTATGAGCACACAACTGGAGAGTTAGGTATTTCTAAATACTCTCATTTCAATTTTTTATCAGTTAGTTTACTCTTGGTATTTACTCATTGTTATTTGCTTTCCTTTGCATTTAGCTTTTAAACTCTTCAGTCTGCACACTTTTAAAACTCACAAGTTAAAAATCTATAAAAAAAATCTTTTTATTATTAGTTTTAATTTACTACATTGCATCTTAGTCGACTCAAAAAAGGCTCACAATATGAAAATAATTTCATGGAATGTTCAAGGGCTCAAAACTTCAGTAACTAGAAACCATCTCAGTGATCTCATTAGATGTCAAAATCATGACATTATATTTTTGTGTGAAACCAAGATAAATCAAGATAAAAGCAAACCTATTCTTAAACATTATCAATACCCTAATTATGCTTTTATTGATCCAATTGGCTTATCTGGAGGGCTTGTTCTCCTCTGGAAAAATGGTTTATCTTGTGATGTGGTTGGTAAAAACAATAATATGTTTAACTTTCTGGTTCAAGCTGATAATAACAAGCCTGAATTTCTTCTTACTTGTATGTATGGGCACACTAGTTATCATAATAAAAAATCTCAGTGGAATTATGTTCTAGATATTAGTAAGAATAACAGTAGTCCTTGGATCCTAGTAGGAGATCTTAACTTCCACATTACAGACAATGATAACAATGCTTCATCCTCTATTGATGGTTGGGTTAATAAGGTTGTAGCAGACTGTGGTTTAGAAGACTTAGGTTATTCTGGCAAAAGTCATACTTGGACTAGTAACAATTTAGGCACAAGAGATAGGAAATCTAGAATAGATATGGCACTAGGTAATAGTGATTGGAATATCTCTTTTCCTAACTCCAAGTTATATCATCTAAACCAAGTTGGTAGTGACCACAGTCCTATAATGTTTGTGACTGATTCTTGTATTTCAAACTGCTGGAAACCTTTCAAGTTTTTTCTTACCTTGCTTAATGATGAATCTTGTTCTACTATTATTGCCAATGCTTAGAAAACTGATTTTAATGGATCACCTGCCTTTCAGTTTACTAATAAAATGAGCATTACTAGAAAACTACTCTTTAAGTGGAATAGAGAGCATTTTGGTAATATTCATCAGCAGGTTAATTCTCTTCAACAGCAGCTATCTTCCTTACAAGCTCAACCACACAGCTCTCAGGCATATGCTCAAATAATGGCAGTTAACAATGATCTCAACAGATGGCATAAGGTGCAGAATGATTTTTATCAACATAAGTCAAGAGACAGTTTTATCAAGGACATGGATAATAATACCAAGTACTTTCACTCAAAATGTAACAGAAGAAGAAGTAGAAACAACATTGATTCCATACAAGACTACAATGGTAATTGGCTGCAGTCTAGAGAAGATATATCATCACATCTTACTCATCACTTTAGCAGTATAAGTTCCACTACAAATCCAGTACTTGATGAGCACCTATTCTCTATACTTCCAACATTCATTACTGCAGAAGATAATGTCCTTCTTACAAGCATCCCTTCTTCAGATGATATTTTTGCAACTCTAAAAAGCATGGAAAATTGGAGTTCTCCAGGGCCTGAAGGATTTCAAACTGGTTTTTACAAAAGTCAGTGGAGCATTATAGGTGAAGATGTTTGCCTTGTGGTCAAGAGATTCTTTGAGACAAAGTATTTGTCAAGCCAAGTTAACAAAACTTACATTTCACTTATCTCAAAGAAGAAGAAATCAATTTGTGCAGCAGATTATAGACCTATAGGATTATGTAATACTTCCTATAAAATAATCACTAAAATTCTTGTCAACAGAATGAAACCATTAATGGAGAAGATCATATCCCCTTATAAGGCAGCATGTGTTTCTGGCAGGCTCATTAGTGACAACACAATAATAGCTCAAGAAATCATACATTCTATGAAGAAAAAAAGGGGACAAATAGGCTGGTTAACACTTAAGCTGGATATGTCAAAAGCTTTTGACAGATTAGAGTGGAGTTTCCTTCTCAAAGTTCTCAATTATTTTGGATTCAGTAATGATTTCTGTGACTTGATCAATCAGTGCATAAGTACCTCCACCCTCTCAATACTTCTTAATGGATCACCTTGTGATGAATTCCAACCTACAAGAGGTATAAGACAAGGTGATCCACTCTCACCTTATTTGTTTATTCTTGCAATGAAATTTCTTTCAAGACATCTTATTGCAGCTCAACAAAACAAAACAATTCAAGGTATTAAAGATGCTAGTAATGCACCAGCCATCAATCATTTGCTCTTTGCAGATGACTGCCTGATTTTCACTCAGGCAAATCTTTCTTCTGTTAACAATCTTCTTAATCTTCTCAATGATTTTAGTACACATTCAGGTCAAGTTATAAACTTTGAGAAGTCTGCAGTTCACTTCAGCAAGCACACCAAGCCAGAAGTTGTTGATTGTCTTACCAGCATTCTTGGAGTTAAAGCCATGAACTCAAAAGAAAAGTACTTGGGTTCTCCATTGCTATTAGGGAATTCCAAACAATAAGCTTTCAAGTCAATTCAAGAAAGCTTTGAGCAAAGAGTATCTACTTATAATTTAATCTCTCTTACTCAGGCAGGAAGATCAACCATGATCAAACATGTCCTAAATGCATTTCCTACTTATCAAATGGGCACTTTCAAGCTTCCTAATCAACCCATCAACAAGCTTACTGCCATTGAGAGACATTTCTTTTGGGGACATAAACAAAACAAGGGTTCTAATCCTCTATCTTGGCTCAAGATGTGTAAGCCAAAAGATATTGGTGGACTTGCTTTCAGGGATTTAGAGAAGCTCAATCTGGCTCTTCTCACAAAATTAGCATGGAGAATCTGTTCTGAATTCAATAATCTAATGGTGCAACTTCTCAGAAGTAAATATTTTAGAAATGGAGATATTCTTCATAAAAAGATTGAAGCCAAAAATGCTCTTATACCTGGAATGGTATTACTAAAGGTCTTATTGTTGTTCAGCAGAATTATTTTATGGAAATCAACAATGGTAAAAGAACTAAGATATGCCTAGACAGATGGATCCCAGGTATGACAACTCCTCCAGATCCAATGAATGAATTATTCAGATTTTATGAAGATGTTGTTAAGCTTATTATTCCTGGCACCAGTAATTGGAACATCCCTTTATTAGATCAATTATTTGATACTAATACTTCTTCTAGAATTCAGAGATTGTTTCTTGATGTCACAAAGGAAGACAAGATGATTTGGATGCCTTCCAAGGATGGCAAGTTCTCTGTTAAGAGTACTTACAATAAGCTTACTAACTGCAATAGAGAAGTTAATGTTAACGGCCGAATTATTTATCCTGTTGTTTGGAAGACTCTTTGGAAAACTGGAGATGCTCATAGAGTCAAACTCTTTATCTGGAAGTGTATCAGGGAGATTAATCAAACAAGAGATAAATTAGCAGTCTATAATGCTGAACCTGAAATACAATGTGGTTGTTGTGGCATTAAATCTGAAACAATTAAACATCTGTTACTGGAATGCAGACATGCCAGAGCTGTGTGTAAAGGAGTAAACATCAACATTGATGCAGTAAGAAGTAACTGCACAAGTGTGTCAGAGTGGTGCACAAGTTGGTTCTCTACAGATAGTAGTTCAAATGAACATTAGTTATATACCTTAATGATTGGTGCTTGGATCATCTGGAAAGACAGATGTGATTCAATTTTCCAGGGAGTATCCTTAAACCCTTTTAATTTTGTGCACAAAATCAACTATCATTTGTATTCTCACCTGAAGGCACATAACATTGCATCTGAACCTACACACTGCATTATATCACATTGGCTACCCCCTTTACCAGGCATTATTAAGATCAATGTAGATGCATCATTTGACTGTTCTACTAAGAAAATAGGCACTGGTCTAATTATTCGTGATGAAACAGGAGCATGTGGAGGGATCAAAGGAAGTTTCGCAAATGGAACATTAAATCCAGAAGAAGGAGAATGCATGGCAATTCGTGAGGCACTAGCTTGGGCAAAGAAGAAATCATTCACCAGAATACACATAGAAGCAGATGCAAAACTTGTCATCCAATCAATCACAGGCACCATCTCTTTAATTCAATGGGAAAATAGGAATATCCTGAAAGAGATAAAACATTTATCTTCTTGTTTTAGTTTATGTAATTTTTCTTTCATTAGTAGAGACGACAATCAAGTAGCAGATGAAGTTGCTAAGTCAGTTAGAACTTCAGAATTAGATGTTGAACTCTATGATAATTTTAGTGCCAACATTTGTAGTCTTCTGGCAAAAAATTTCAATGCAATTACTCAATAATGAATAAAATCATCTTTTTTATTAAAAAAGAAAAGAAAAAGAGTACAATCACAATAATGGAGCAAAATGTATCATGGAACAGCTTTTTGAGATGCATTTTGATATCAAAATCAAAACGAAACAATAAGATGAGGACAAATGTTGCATAAAAAGCAACTTGGATAAAGCATATCTCCCCTGCAAAAGAAGATATCACTGCCATAACTCAATTATATGTACACGTGCCCATCTAAGCATGCTTTGTGTTTCATGACACCATTTCAAATACAAAGTAAGGTACTACTAAAAGCAACTGCAAACTCATAATATAGATATTGTTGTATACATGAAAACCAGGGGCGGAAGCACAGGTTGACTAAACCTGGCTGTAGCCCCTCCTTTTTTTTCTTACAAAACCTCACTAAGTTAGTGAATTTGCCTTTGTCTAATTTTTTTTTATCTATTTAGTCCACCGAGCTCGATAGTTTAGTCCACCACGCTAAGAAATTTACTCCACCATGTTTCATATCTTCTGCTTCTTATGAGCAAAGCAAGAAGAAGAAGAATAGAGAAAAAAGGGAGGGAGAGTTTCCTTTCTGTGCAGTAATAGAGCTGCTCAGTAAGTGTTCGGTTAAATGCTTCAAAGTAGCTATCTTATGTATTTGGTATTTAACCTGTAAACCTAGGGAAACATCCAGAGCATCTCTTTTTTTTAGTATCAATTAGCATCCAGAGCATTAGCTATACTTTCGTAAAAAATGGAACACTACTTGTGCCCTAATGATTCTGGTGAGTGATATACAGGTGAATATTTGCAGTAGTCATCATCTACTTCGTGGTATATGTGTGGCCTAGCGTGTTTATAATCCAAGATAAAATTTCAAATTCCCAAACCTAACCTTTATTTCTGCATATATATATTGCTTGGTAGTACATCATTGGCCCAAGAATGTTGGGAGATTGCTAAAAGTCATCATAAATCATAATCATATCATGAGGTACATCAAAAGTCTCTTTATTTCACGGCTCTTGCAATGTTACAAGCTCGAGAATTAATGTTCCTAACAATTTATGTAAGTTGTGTTTGTTGGAGGCGGACTATGTAGCACATTTTTGTAGATAGCTGTTTTTCTCCAGTAATATGGTCCTATTTCATTAGCGCTTTGAAGGTGAAGTTGAACGTTTTCATGCATTGGTTTGGGTGTGGCAAAAATTTTTTTTTAGCCCCTCCCTCATTTTGTAAACCTGGTTCCGCCACTGATGAAAACTGACAGACGAGACTAGCAAGCGACTGTAGACTATACCACCAGTTAGATTTTGTACACAAGCCGGAATAAATTTTTTTTGACACATAACAAGCCGGAATTTTACAATCATTTGACAAACAACAACAAAAATGTTTCGGACTTTCGTAACCACTGCAATGCTGCGACTGCGTGGAAAGCTTTTCCTTCTGCATTGAAGAGGGCAGAACCCAATAAGATCCTGTTTGGAGCTTTATTTCATCCATCTTACAAGTGGACAGTGGACAAATAGGTAACGGAAAATCACTCAAAATACTGTTTTTTGAATACCTCCACCGCAAACACCCTTCAATAACCATCCACTTTCAGGATATTAAGCAGATGCCTTGGAATCTTCCTAGTCAAAAGGTGGATGAACTTCACTACAACATCCCACAATTAGAGCTGCAATTGAATAAATGGAGTATGCGTTAGAATACATGATTTCGAAAACAGTTGAATTTGCCAGAACTTTAGAAGATTGTAGACAGCCACAAAGACAGAGATGGACCAAAATATGTAATAGAAACAAGTGGTCAAATATTTGAGGAAGAACCAGCCTAACTGAGCATAAGAAACTCAGTAGGGCTTCTAACATCAACTAATTATGGTAACAGATTTTTGATGTGGGATTTCTAAAGCAAAAACATAAAAAGCAATATAGAATCAATTGGCATCACATAAAAGGAAACTAGCTCATGTAGACTCCAAGAGTAGTACATCAAATCAGAAACAAAATTTCAGGCTTCAAGCATCGACTAACTGTGGCACACTATAATGTAGACAGTCTACCAAGCAAGGCATACAATGAAGTATAAAGAAATACATAAAACCATCAAGCAAGGAGCATGTACCAGCTGGAAACAAGGGTAATAGTTTAGCAAGAGACACTAAACCATTTCAACTTATATGACTTCCATCCCACATCCAACTCATTATGCTTAGTAAGCCTCCGATAATAGTTGAATTGACCAATATGCAAGAACTAAGAAATAGCACACATATGTGATACGCATTCCTAACATTTATATAAGCCCCTTCAATCAAAAGGTCATATGTATACAAAAGTTTCCGAAAGGCAAAACACAACCTACAGTTCAATAGACAGAAAGCAAAACATAATGAAATATGTTATTAACTAATAAGAAGTGGGTCTTATTTACATATAGCTCATGGTTCTTTAAGTTTCAATCCAAATTAAATCCAACCTTGTTCCCTCATTTGTGCCATGTAAATTTTTTAGTTAAAGGACCCGATCTCTTATGAGCAAGAAATTCAACTTTTGTTACTCATATTTTCAAAACATTATTAGTTTATTACTTACTATGCAGCCTTCGGAAATTGGGTGCAAAGCTTTTCTACAGTCTTTATTTGCAGGGGTTTCAATGTATACATCACTTTCAGTTGGTGGGTTCCCTCCATTCTTTGAGCCTATAAAGAATTCCATCATGCACAGTGATTAATAGTATTCAACAGCAAAATTTATTTGAAAATACTCATGTCCAATATATTCTTTCGAATTTTGAAGAAGAAAAAACATGGTTTAGCAAAATGTCTACTAGCATATGGCATTCCCATTCTTGACAAGGTTTTGTAACGTTCGTTCTACACAGACGAATGAGTAATATTTCAACCATAAACAGCCAAATCCAAGACCAAACATATGTCATCCACCTTCGTAACTTTGATGATGGAAACTATGAAAAGGGACAGCTGAGCTTGTTGAACGACGACGAGGACAGCTGAGCTGTAAAAAATAAAGGTTAATTATAGTTTGAAGAACAAAAAACCATAATTTCTGAAAAATAATCCCCCATTCACCTTCAAACGGCGACTTCTATCATCATCAGAGTTGGTGCGGGAACTGAGTCAGGCGAGCATAATTGCTTATAAATCTACCCGTATCTGTCGTTAGCCAGTAAGAAAAAGCAATTATTAATCAAAACATTTAAAGAAATAAAAAAAATTAAAAGAAAAAACAAGGTCATCATCCATTCTCCCATTCAAAGACATTGTAACATTCCAACACAAGGGGTGTTCTAGGATCGTTGTTACAGTCGACGTTAGAACCGATATGGTTCTGCGATTAAATAATTTACAATGACAACCATCAATTTATAATTGTAATACTAATCAAGTAAATGACAATGAAAACTTAAATCAACAGTTACCTGATCCGCCAACTAGTCCAAAATTTTCAGATTCCGCTCATACCAAAATGAATACATAATAAACCCTTTTGTTTCTTCTTCCTTTTCTTCTTTTTGATCTTCTGGATCTTTACAAATAACAGCTTTGATTTATAACTCAAAAAAATTCTTCCAACACCTTCACCTTCCGTACCTTCTTTCTGTTTCTTCATTAACAAACAACCAATTTGATCTTATCTATTTACTCATCATAAATTGATGTAGGGTTTTAGGGCTTCGATTTGATGGCTGAAAACAATTACAGTGTTATATGCTAAGCTGCCCACTATTTCAAAGAGAAAACCACAAGCAGTACCCAGAGAAGAAGAGAAAGAGGAAAGTAAAAGAAAAACAGAGACTTGTGTGTGTGTTGTTTAGACGAAGAAGACTACTGCAATTATTAAGAAAAAAAGAGAGTGAGTGAGAAACTGTACAAAAAGAGATTGAAAATTGAAAGCTGCGAAACCAGCAAAATAAGGATAAGAAAGAAGCAAGACCAAAGGCTAATGTCATAGACCTCATGGTGATGTGGCTACACTCTTGTGTCTGTTGGATGGTTCAATAGTTGTTCTCATAATTGTACCATGGAACAGCTTTTTGAGATGCATCTTGATATCAAAACAATAACATGAGGACAATTGCTGCATGAAAAAGAAGTTGGATAAGTATCATCACACTCCCATAACTCATTTGATTATATGTTGTGCGCGTGCCCATCTTAGCATAGAGCATGATGTTCTGAAAGCATACTCGAGGATTCCATCCATTTAAAGTAGAAAATGATATACAGTAACACGAAAAGTGACCGGCATGCCTAAACTAGCCTACCACTGTTTTCCTTGCATCTTTACAGCGAAAATGATTAACGTACTGAGGAAACGGTACGGCAGTTTACACCGGGCGAGTAGGGTGGTGGGCCCATATCCCAATACACAGAAGATCAGAAGCAAGCACCAGCAGAACATGTTCGCAAGAAACTTGTTAATAATCATTAAACTTTCTTCAAAGTCTAACTACCGTGTTCATGTTGATACCCCAAGGGATATTATTAATAATCCTCCCAATCGTAGCTCCAATCATCCTTTTCATCGTTCTGCTCACTATATTCACTTCCTGAAGATACGGGATGTCCATAACTTCCATCAGAATCATTTGAATCATCAGAATCATCTTCACCACTTTCATCTTCCAATATATCTTCATCATCTTCAGAGTCTTCACCTTCATGCATGGTCCGCGAGAAGAGTTCTAACGTCAATGGTTAACTATTGTTGAACCAACAAATGTACACGTTTAGGTACGGTTGCCCATATCTAAATGAAGTATATTTAATTTGTGCGTGACAAGCTAAGTCTATCAAACGGTGGAGACATATTGCTTTGGTTTCAAGCAAAACTTAGTTTGCATCTTAAATCAGGATTTCATCTAACGGTGAATAATGAATGCTTTGTTTCTAAGCTAACTAAGCAAACCCTGATTTGAAGACTATATAAGGGAGAACTCTAGAAACTGGGAAATCTAATCCCCACACCTCCTGTGTGATATTAGTTGCTACTAAAGTCGATTCTCCTTTAACCTTGGGTTTATTCCAAAACAGTGTAGGTTAACGACTTAAAGACTTCATTGGGATTTTGAAGCCATATCCAACTATTTTCTCTGTAGTTGAGTATTTTGATCTTACTTGTTCTGTCGTATTGAGTACTATCTTCTCTAAGATTAACTCGAGAATTATCTCTGATAGGTAAGATATAAAAATTAATCACAAAGCTCTTCGTCCCATTCTTTGTGATTCCACAATAACTTGTTCCACTACCATATAGTTAAGTTATTGTGAGGTGATTGATATTTCTAGGATGTTCTTCGGGAATATAAGACCAGATTATCAATTGGTTCCGGTGCACCTTGATTTATCATAAGACGTAACAAAACTTCATAGGTATTTCTGTGGGAGACAGATTTATCTATCTTAATAGACTTTTCTGTGGGAGAAAGATTGGTTTATAAGTCTTTGACTTTGGGTCGTAGCAACTCTTAGTTGTGGGTGAGATCAGCTAAGGGAATCAAGTGCGTAGAGTCATTCTGGGATTCAGAGGCGTAAGGAACGCGGTTGTACCTTGATCAGTGTGAGATTAGTTAGGGATCAACTACATTCTAGTCTGAAGTTAATCTTGTAGTAAGCTAGTGTTTGTAGCGGCTTAATACAGTGTGGTGTTCAATCTGGACTAGGTCCTGGGGTTTTTCTGCATTTGCGGTTTCCTCGTTAACAAAACATCTGGTGTTTGTGTTATTTCTTTTCCGCATTATATTTTTTTATATAACTGAAATATCACAGGTTATGCGTAGTTCAATCAATTGATAAATCCAACCTTTGGTTGTTGATTGAAATTAATTGACACCTGGACATTGGTCTTTGGTACCGTTCAAGTTGTTTCTCATAATAATCAGGCTTGCGGATTTCTATCTATTTGATTTGCTGATTACATTAAGAAACAGAGATATAACTCTTGGATACTTTTCCGTGATTGAGTCTGACTGTTTAGTTGACTCTCTTGGAATTGTATTGGAGTTGTCCATACAGATTTCCTAGCGAAATAGTGGGTGTAGTTGCTAGACCCCTGCGTTTTCAATCATCATCAACATTAAAGATTTAACTAAAACATACCTTTTTCATTATATCCTACATCCTTGTACTGAAGTTACTGCAAATTACAAACTCACTGAAACCCACCTGAAAATCTTTGGTAACTGCCTCAAAGATCTCCAATTCTACACCATTATTGAGAGTTACTACCCTCAACCCGTCTATCATTGTAGTACTATCAAGAAAAACCCACCCCACACTATTGCCTTCACTTCTTTTAAACAACAGAAGAAGGTTCTGAAAACTTACCAAAAAATTAGAAACCAGAAAAACAACTTTCAAAAAAGCAAACTTAACCTTCTACGGGTAAACCAGATAAACATCAATAACAACAACAACAAAATTCAGAAGATCAGAAGCAAGCACCAGCAGAACATGTTCGCAAGAAACTTGTTAATAATCATTAAACTTTCTTCAAAGTCAAACTACCTTGTTCATGTTGATACCCCAAGGGAGATTATTAATAATCCTCCCCATCATAGCTCCAATCATCCTCTTCATCGCTCTACTCACTATATTCACTTCCTGGAGATGCGGGAGGTCCATAACTTCCAACAAATCATTTGAATCATCAGAATCATCTTCATCGCTTTCATCTTCCAATATCTCTTCACTATCTTCAGAGTCTTCACCTTCATGCATGGTCCGTGAGAAGATTGCAGAATTGGCCTTCTCTTTTTGATACCGCCTATAAAGCTTGTCCTCTTAATTCTTTATCATCTTTCTTTTCTCTTCAGCAGTATCTAAATCCTACTGACTTGGATCAATCTCTTCCACGAAATATTCATGACCTTCATCTTCTTCCTCTGTCTCTGTTTCTGTCGCACTTTCACATCTTTTCCATCCATACTTCTCAGATCTCTCTTCCCGCTTTCTCTCATCTCTTGCTAACCTCATCTCTTTTCCATGCAGCAAATTCAGCAGCACTGCGCTTCTTTTCCCTTTTATTTTCAGCTTCTCGATGACGATGATCTATCTTAATCTGTAGAACATCTCTCGATCTCTCCAGCTTCCTATCACCTAATGATTTTGCTATGCTCTTGGCGAGATCATACGATACGGTTGTAGGAGGGGACGGAAGAAGGAATATTACTATCAGAGTTTGCCATTTTCTAATCCTGTCTTTCTTTCTTTAATTTTTTCATTTTATGGTTCTAAAATGTGTCGTAATTCTTGTTTCCTGATTAACCCAATTTATGGACCCCTAATCAATACCATTATAGTTATTTAAGACGTTTGGTTAAACGTCCCGTCCCTTCGCAATCACTTCAATTCAAACCATGCATACCTTATAAAGAAGCATCATTACTCTATGGAAACCTATTGTCAAACCCTAAATTCAGACGTTTCATTATTAAATAAACTCTTCAGAACTTCCGTTAAGGAGAGTATTGGTGGTTCACCTAACTTGGATAAGGTTAATTGTGCACTAATTAAAATCTACGATTTTATGTAGATTCGGGACTGGCAGCACTTGTTGAGAGGTGTCATTGACAACCGGGGAAAATTAGCTAGGCAAGTTGCAATTATGCTACCAACATGGATTAATCGGGGAAAATTAGCTAGGCAAATTGCAATTATTCTAGTCAACAGACCTTCACCACAAAGGCAAAAACATTTCCCGCCTTTAATTCCTTTCCCTACACCTAAATATCAAATAAGCTTGCTTTAATCACATTTGGCAATATGTGTAAGAAACCCTCTTATTGTGAAAAAAAAGACAACTGCATTTATATCTCAACTTCCTCCCTATGCCTCAAGACTATGGTCTGCTTTTATCCCTTCTCTACACTGCACGAAAACTGAGTTTCTGTGTAAATAGTGCCAAACGAATAATAAGTATCCGTTTTTTTTTCTAAATTTTTTACCTTATAATATTTGGATAGGTTAAAAGACAATTAAAAGAAAAGAAAAAGAGAGATATAATAGGTTAAAAAAGAGTTTTAGTAAATCAAAATAGTGAAAAAGAGAAGATTTAGGGTAAAACTGTGAAAATCAGAAACGAGTACTCAACATTTGTTGAAAATCATAAGGAAACTGAGTTTCCGAAAACTAGCTTTTTAAACGTTCTCTGTCATTTCCTTTTCCTATTAGGCGTACTTGAATTTCTATATATTTCTCCACATTTATGGGGATAGGGAAGGAAAATTATGCACCATGGTGCTTGGCCTAAGAAACTTAGGATTAATCATAACTCAGATGGAAAATATACGATGCCCATAACTCAATCATACGTGCAGAGCCATCTTAAATACCCATCCAGCTAGGCTATTGCCTAAAGCCTCACATTGTTGGGGACCAAAATTTAAATTTTTCTTGCATCTTGATTCTTTTCTTTCTTTTGAACGATGTTTGTTTAGTAAATAGCTATCTACTTTTGCACATTGTTATGTAAGAACATCAAACGTTAATGTATTAAGAAATTTTCTTCAACTAATTTAGATGTCTTCTTTCCCAGTAAATCCATATAAAATATCGATATTGCAACTAGAAAAAGTTCAAATTTTGATCTAATTCCTCTTCTTTCTTTCGAAGCATATTATATTGATTTAAACTAAAAGGATATTATGCATGGATACGTTACAACCCGCGCGTGGAATCATCAATTACATATAATCTTAAAAAGCAGGGCCTACGTATTCCCAAAAGTTATTTTCAATAGATCTCTGTTGACTTATGTTTGTCCCTGATTTCCTAGTGCACTAGCCGCCTAGTTGGCCTCTCTATAAATGTAGTAGACTACATGACACAAAATGGATCGCAATAAGCCTTTGATTATGTTGATCATATTTCGCATGTATGTTGGTGTCTCGACCGGATTGTGGGGTGAAATGAACGAGATTTTATGAGTTACTAAGCAAACTTTTTCCATTGTATTTTTGTTGTTGTTCTGACTACCATAAGCATGACCCATATTTCTACTACTAAAATCGTTCCTAGAGGTTGTGTCATTACTACTATTGTGGTAGTTGAGGAATTTTTGTATAAAAATCTTATTATAAGTTTGGTGTTACAATTAACGGAGAAATTATATAAAAACAAAAATCATCAAACTGGAAAAGACCAAAACATCAAGTACCAACTCTTTGAAACAAAGGTCCCTGTTAGAGCATCGTGTTAGAGCACTGCTCGGTCGAACTCAAGCTTGTTTGTCAATGTTAGTGATCAAAATTATAAGTCTTGATTTCTAGTCTACTTATAGTGATGTCTCAGACTAGGATAGATTGTGTAGTTGAGTATTAGACATCACGTCGTTCATAAATTGAAGACGAAGAACTACTAAGGAGAGCTTGTGGATCTTCGTCAACAAAAGGTATGTGGAGACTAAAACTCATCTATCACTTGGAAAGTCTATTTCTACTCTATCTCCTATATTGAGACAAAAGTCGTATTACTATATAGTATTCAATTATACACATTTGAAATTTCTAGCTGAGTTTAACTCGCTTACATATTTTTCGAAATATGTGTTGGTAAGCTTTCGCTTCAACCAAGTTCATCTTATATTCTTGACAAAAGTCAAAATATGATCATGTGAAAATCGTCGAGTAACATCTTACATTGTTTGTGGAATACAATCATTTGGTGTAGACTTGGAATGTTTCGTTATGATTATTTCAATATCTTGAAAATTGCTTTGATGCTAATAGTGTGTGAAAACGGCTATTGTCATCCTCTAAGAAAGTTTCAATGATTGAAATAGAGTTATAACTATTGGATTATGAACATAGTATGCATTCTTGCATATATGTGATCCATGACCGGAACTATAGTATGCATACCCGTATGCGTAATTATAGTTGTGGAATTCCGGGCACCAAGTACTCATACCGGTACGCGTACTTGCGTAAGTTATAGGTCCGGGAATTTCTGCTGGGTTTTGGAGGTGTACTTAGGTATGCGTACCCGTTCGCATACTGGCAAACCCAAACTCAGACCGGCTACTTAGGTATACGTACCCGTATGCTTACTCGAGTGGTTAAAGTTCTAAAATCGGTTGGCTCATGAACTAATACATTTATATATTAAGGAATGCATTCTTTGCAAACCGTGGCTATAATGTTCATGAATTGATTCGAGTGAATCAAACTGATTTCGCTTCAATTGTGTTCTTGTATACTTCTATAAGAATATAGCAATTGAACAACTCTTTAACTAGTTTCATTTAAGTCATTTGAACTAGTTGTGGTTAAGATGAGTAAGGTTGATATGAGAGTGTTCATATAGCTAACCTCGGTTAACTACTGTTGAGCCAACATGGTGTACACGTTTAGGTACGGTTACTCAAACCTAAATGAGGGTACATTTCATTTGAGCATAACAAGCTAAGTTCGATCTAACGGTTGAAAGATATTAGCTTGAGTCTAATCAGGTTTTCATCTAACGGTGAATATTGAATGCTTTGTTACCAAGGTAACTTAGATTGCAAACCCTGATTTGAAAACTATATAAGGGAGAACTCTTGCAACTGGGAAACTTAATCCCCGCACCTTTTGTATGATACTAGTTGTAACTAGAGTCGATTCTCCTTTAACCTTAGGTTTTTCACGAAACCTTGTAGATTAACGACTTAAAGACTTCATTGGGATTGTGAAGCCAGATCCAACTATTTTCTCTGTAGTTGCGTGCTCTGATCTTGCCATGTTCTATTGATAGACGCATTATTGTGTCTAATATGTCTCAATTGTATATATTGTTAGTGTTCGATTTTGTATTTATTTTGTTATTTTATGTCTTTGTAGGTACTTTTAGAAAAATAAGCTCTTGCGGTGAAATTGGCTCGAAAAGTGGTGTTTTACACCCCCCAGGATAGAGTACTAAAGGCACCCCAGAAATGCACCGGAAGCACCCCAAAAATGTGTCGGAGGAACCCCGGAAAAATTACTGTCTACGCCCAAAAATTACTATTTGCACCCCATAAGACAAGTGCTAAAGGGACACCCGTGCAGGATTAGGGGGAGGACATGTTCTTCTAAAATTCAAAAGAATATTTTTGGCGGGAAAATAAACTTATTTCTCTGTCAAATTTTCGATCGATATTTGGACGTGATTTAGTGAGATTCAATCCCTGAAACTTAATGGGTAGACGTGATATGACCATAGAAAGCTGTTATGGGTGTCTGTTTGGATTAGAATTGGATGTAATCATCGCATGGAGCAAAACAGAGTTACACACATTTTCACGGGATAACATGAATTACAGTGAGTTCGATGCCTGTAATGCACGAGTTTGGAGTGTGTTCGACCGTAATGGATACAAATAAGGAGATTGGACTTCTAAAAACGCGTGGAGGAGCTAAACAGAGAATGAAAATCTTGATTATTCCCGTATCATGAATAAAAGATATTGTGAATATTTCGGAATTAATGGAGGAGATTCAACGCCTGTTTTTGGTATAAATAGAGTCCCTGGGAGACTTAGAGGGGGTGTGGAGAGTTTGGGGAGCTGAGGAGAGCCAGAGAAGAAGAAATCACAAGTTGCAGAATTCAGTTTCTGCTGCTGCTGATGATGATGAACGCGAAGAACATAAGACGTAACGTAACCGTCGTTCTTCAACAGTGACAGCGACAATAGGGTGAGGGTCGTAATGCGACAGTGTTAACAACACTTCATTTTTATCGTTCTCTGTAACAGCTCGGTTTGTAACAAACACAAGTGTTACAAACCCGGTTTTTTGTCAATTTTCTCCTATTTCATCATTTGTGAACCATTTTTGAGCATTAATAAAGATGAATTTTGAGCATATTTCCATGATAATGATGAGCTAATTCTCGCGTAACCAAGGCATGGAGGAAGCTATTGTTGCATGAATAATTGGTAATTATTTTACTTTTCTCTAATTTTGCAATTTATAATTCACTCAAATTACTGCTTTGCAGAATTTTAATTATTTGCATAATTTTTCCTAATTAGTTGTGATTCAATTAGATAGGTTATGCTTTGGTTAGATAATCTATGCTTAAGGGATACAATTAATGTTTGAGAATATGCTTGATAATTTGTGAATTAAGAAAAAGAGATTTTAAAAATAATTAGAGTTTTGGAATTTTTATCATCATTTATTCATGTGTAATAGTGGAATCTAGTGTCTTGGTTATTTTCACTTTAAAAATTAAATCCTCAGTCCCAGTACCTCTTGCACCAATTGTAATATTATTGTATATTTTTATTAATTTTAAAAAACTCGAATCTTCACAAATCTGAACGAACCCATTCTTACCACTATTTAAAATTACATCATCTATCATATTGAGTACTATCTTCTCTAATATTTGCTCGAGATTGATTCTCCGATAGGCAAGATAAAAAGTAGTTACAAACATCTTCGTCTCATCGTTTGTGATTCTACAATATCTTGTTTCGCTACCATACGATTAAGATTATTGTGAAGTGATTAATAATACTAGGTTGTTCTTCGGGAATATAAGTCCGGTTTATCTGGTTCATGTGCACCTTGATTTATCAAAAGACGGAACAAAACTCGTAGGTAATTCTGTGGGAGACAGATTTATCTATTCCAATTGACTTTTCTGTGTGAGACAGATTTGTTTATCAAGTCTTCGACTTTTGGTCGTAGCAACTCTTGGTTGTGGGTGAGATCAGCTAAGGGAATCAAGTGCGTAGAATCCTGCTGGGGTTCAGAGACGTAAGGAGCGCAACTATACCTTGATCAGTGTGAGATTGATTAGGGCTTAACTACATTCCAGTCCGAAGTTCATTGGTAGTAGGCTAGTATCTGTAGCGGCTTAATATAGTGTGGTGTTCAAAGCTGGACTAGGTCCCGGGGTTTTTCTGCATTTGCGGTTTTCCTCGTTAACAAAATTCTGGTGTCTGTGTTATTTCTTTTCCGCATTATATTTTGTTATATAATAGAAATATCACAGGTTGTGCGTTGAATCAATCAATTGGAAAATCCATCCTTTGGTTGTTGATTGAAATTGATTGATCCTTGAACATTGGTCTTTGGTACCGTTCAAGTTATTTCTCTTATATTCAATCGGCCTCGCAAATTCATATTTGCTGATTGCAGATTGAATTGAGAGATAGAGATATAAAACTCTTTGATATACTTTTATCTAAGATTGAGTCTGACTGTCTAGTTGATTCTCTTGAAAGTATATTGGAGTTTGTCTATTCAGATTGCCGAACGAAATATTGGGTGTGGTTGTTAGACCCCCGCTTTTTCACATCGCTCGGTTGAACCCGCGGGTATTGGTATGTCAAGCTTGTTGTCAATGTTAGATGACCAAAACTATATCTTGATTTATGGTATACTAAAGTCGGTTCCCGCCTAAAATAAAGCATGATAGTCGAGTATCAGAAATAACTGAATACCCTTGAAGGTTGAAAACTGAAGAACAATGACGACATGTGCGAGAACTTCATCAACAAATGTATGTGAAGGCCAACTATCATATTTACTCATTATTTCTACCATTTTATCTTCTAAAACAATGTCGTATGGCTTTAATATATAAATCACAAATAAGAAGATATGAACTCAAGCATTGGATGTTGAGAATAATTTTTATTGTTCAAAAACTTTGTATGTGAAATATTAAGCCTAAAAACGTTAAATTGTACTTGTCTTCACAAACTAAATTTTTTAGTTCGCGAACTATGATTTTTTTTTTACGTTACTGAATTCCAAGGTACACAAGTGTTCATGAACTGATTTTTCAGTTTGCTAACTATGCAATTTCAAGGTGTTCCCGGACAATTTTTGAAATTTGCTCTAGTGTTCATGGACTAGTTTTTCAGTTCGCGAACCATGTACTTTTGGTTATGTTCGTGGACAGTTCAAACATATTGAGTTCGGGAACCACTTTCTTAGTTCGAGAAGTGGTCTATTTTTGGGTGTCACCGAACTCCAATATTGCTTGATGGTTCACGAACAATACTTGGTTATTCGTGAGCTGACTTTTATGCACGGTTCTTCAATCGAAAAATATACGGGTTCATATTATTATTTACATTACAAGGAAAACTTATCACATACTTACATGGTTTCCATTCTTTGGAAGCAGTCTATGTTGAGAAATTTAGTTTACTTGGGATCAAACTAATTCTTAAACATGAAAACTAGTTCATGATCACAAGAAACAATTGCTTGAACCTTAAGCAATCTAGCATGTTTCATCATTATAAATAGTGGACTCCCTGCAAAGTATAATCACAACCCATATACGATGTATACTATTTGCCGATAGAATCTGAAATGACGAGGGTACCAAGTACACCACAATCTTTTCGATATCAACCTATAAGTCTGATATATCTTGTGTGATCGTCTATGGACAAAGTCGAGACAATACAACAACGAGATAATCACTTGATAATAGTTACGGCACAAGACCGATATACTATAAGACAATCACTTGATAATACTATTTCAATCTTTACATTATTTGCTAGCATTACACATTGAAAAGAGGAGGGTGCTAAGTACACCATCAATTTTTTTATCACAGAACCTATAGGAAAAAAACCCGCGTGAACTTTAAACTTGACATACCAAGGCATGTGGGTTCAACCGAGTATTCATTCTAACATACCTTCTTGAACGAGATTGTAAATATATGTTAATATTTACGCTTAAGTCGATGAATTTGGGTATTGTTATATTACATATTATCAGACATATTTTTCTATTATTCGTATATTTAACAAAAATAGTCGAGGTAATGGGTGCTTACCCATATTACAAATTGTAAATTCTTCTTTACACATTAATTAAAATTATTTTAATTAACAGTTTCTTACGTTTTCGTAAAATCTAAAGCGATTTTCAATTTAGGATTTGCGAAATCCAAAATTTATTTATATATATTCTTAAACTGTTGAAGAAAAATGTTATATCTTTAAAAAAGTTAGTTTACAAATGCGAAATTTGTAGCATGATTTATTCTCTTGAGTTTGATTATTTGCATATGAATAGTTTGTTTGTATATAAAATTTAAGTATATGATCACATTTACTATTCGCATTACTACTAATTTAATTGTCAAAATGTATCTCATGTGTGAAACATATAATGTGTAATTATATGAACTTTTGTTGTTGGTGAATATCTTTTTACATATACTTTTTTTAGTGTAATATGATTTATTTTCTTTTCGTATAAAGTTTTTTCACATATAATATCATTTAAGAACTTGAACATTTTGTAACCAATTTTAAAAAATAAATTCAAATAATTCATATAAAAACAAATTAATATTGGTTTGAAATATTAATTATTTTCTCTAAAACCAAGAAACGAAGATCTTAAAATACTTTTTAGATATAGATAAATATTTATAGAGGGTAAAAATGAACTGTTGTTTGGTGAAAAATTCACACTTTAAAGGTTGTGTGTGCAAACACTATTTTTTAAAAAAGATTTCTTTTCTAGCATACTGACAACATATAAAAAGCCTAAATTTAGAGTTCGCTTAGAACCTCGTGGAACTATGAGACGGCCCTGCATATGTGTGCGTGCCCATCTCAAATGGACCATGTTGTTCTGATGACCCCGTGTTCTCTTCAATGCAATTATTTGAGATTGAACACTGCCTTCTAAGTTAGCATCTTTACCACACTGGATTGTAAGTTTTTAAGTGAAAGTATAGGTACTTTTGCCATCTAAAATTTTGTAAACAGATTAAACAATGGAAAATATTACTAATTAAATTTGTTTGAGTCGCCTAAAATGCATAAAATATTTGTTGCATTCCTTATATCTGTTAATTGTACCCAAAGTTTTTTTCTTCTTTTTGATCGTTTGGACAGTAGACATTAACGATTGTGAACCTGAAATCAGTATTAACTATCTTAAAAACAACTGATATGGTGTTTCTAGTTTTTTTTTGTGCTTCATATTTCAAATGATCAGTATCCCATATCACCAACCACCTGCCGGAATGGTTACGGCCACCTGGACGACCAAAAGCTTTCTTTGTTAGATATCCTTGTTGATACCATTGAGGAGCCCAATCTGGCATTTTGAAGTCCAGTCGCTTTGTTTCTTGTATTAATGTACACCAAACCTTTTCTTGCATCGCAATAAATTTTTCTTCTTTGGAGCGTTTACCCATTCCTCCTTGTATATTCCACGTACACAAACTAAATTGTTCAGTAATCTTGTTTAGTATCTCTTCCTTCTCAAATTGTTTCACAACTCCATCAACATATTCCTTGGTTCCACAAAGGGATTCTACTGACAGCATTATATGTTGTCTCTCACCAACGGGTAAGTTGGCAGAATCCCTAGTCCTCAGCACATCAGTTCTATGTGCTTTTTCTAAAGCATTCATGGTGTCTTAGCACCTGCCATAAGAAATCAGTACCTTTATTATAATAAACATTACCTGATTGTCTCGAAACTTTTACAGTACCATTATGATCTATGTTAACATAACATACTCTAAATTCGGCACATTTTACCAGTTTATTAAGAATATATACACGTCTAAACAAGGCTGCATTCCATATTAACATATAGGATTCAGTAACGATTCTCCCATTCTTTGGAGTACCTAAAATGATCAGAACCTCATTAAATTTTAACAGTAGGCTACCTAAATATGTATAAACATCATACTAAAATTTCATACTTATCCGATGAACGGATACCGAGAAACCATACAAAAAGCTGTGTATCCACAGTTTATGCTCATCTAACTGTAGTCTAAGTTTATTCAATCTTTGCAGTGGCAAATGTTACCTGATCTTCTTAAAAATTTAGTCATACTTCCATCATGTAGTGATGTAATTACATATAAAATTTTCATCAAAATCCAACCGATGGATCTCTAGATATATCAGTAGAATAAAAACAGACCTTTTAGGGTTTACAAGTGAAAGAAAAAGGAAGTGACCAAAATCTCTTCAATAGAAAATGCATCAACTGAAACTTTACAAACCCCTATATTACTATATTAAATTTTGGAGCCTGATCCTCAAAGTTGTGGAAAATGTAAGCAACCACTAATAGACATACACAATGGCGATGGCATTCTAAGATTTTCACATTAATCATACTTTTTTTTTTGACAGCACAAAATATACCCGATTAGTTTCATAACTCAACGCCAAGAAAGAGAAAAGGATAAATCAGGTTACACTCTGCTCGTAGTATTTTCCTATGTACCTTACATCAGAAAAGTCTTGCCATGAGAGGGGATAGACCCAGTGCCTGCCTGTCTTGATAGCTCGTAGTATTGGCTGGTCAGGAAAATAGGTTGTCTGCAGAACACTGCTCGGGGGATATGTAACCCTTTTTATATGAATTCCTCATGAAGTTTGTGCATTGCCTTTCTTTGGTCATCACATATTTATCACCCTCCATATCCATAATACAAGTTTGACATCTACATAAGAGAATTATTTCTGTTTTCATCTACTGTTTGAATGAGCAACATCCCTTTTTCCGCCTTAGACACAACTCTACATCATTTAAGTTAGTTTGAATGGTTAGCACTTAGCAGTTGGATTTAGTAGGCAGTATTGCAAGTTAATATGAAAGTTGTGTAAATTTTTGCAGCCGCAAACACATGGTGCACTATCCATTGTTTACTAGCATATGGTATTCCCTTTCTTGACAAGCTTGTGTAATGTTTCACGCAGCCAAACATGAGAGATATTTCAACCATGAACAGTCAAATCCAAGAAAAAATAATAAAACCTCGAATAGCTTCCAAATTGTATAAATGAAAAGTGACTATAGAGACCAACATATGTAGATATGTACCATTTCAACTTTGCATCGAGGGAAGTTTTTACTACCATTGTGTGCTTGAAGTACCTTAAAAATACACATGTCAGAATTAATTAGACATGAATGCATAGAAGAAAATACTAGGTGAACATAACAAAATTATTACATTAAACGCCACCAAACCAGCACTGCACGCTATGTACATTCGAGTAATATCAGGTCACTCACCAACAAATTCCAAACGCTTCTTGATATCGGGCACACCCAGTTTTAGCAACAACGTACATATTCGCATTCACCACCCATATGTCTGATGATTATACCAAATCCTCTCTTTGTTATGCTACTTCTTTGCGCCATGTAATAGCCATCCGCACAAACAACATATACTTCTTCTCGATAAATTGGCACTTGTCCTCTACAAGGTTCTTTAGATAGTTATTTCATTGCTAAACCAAACATCTTGCTTCTATGCTAAACTTCCTTTTCAAACCTTTCGATGCTTCACTTACTGGATCTTCTTCAGGATCTGAATCATCTTCCAGACAAAATGTATCAGGTTTTACTCCTCCTCCTCACCTTCTCCTTGTTGTTTAAAACTCTCATTTCCAATTCTAACATCTTGATAACTCACATGACCTAAGATTTCTTGATGAGTGCGAGGATCGTTAAAGGTGAAGGATCTATCCAAGCGGGATTAAAGGTGAACGATCTAGCCAACCCGGGATAATTGTTGTTAAAAATATCCATCCGTCATTAAACAATAAGAAAAGGCAATCAAACTATCCTCTGTCATTAAATAGTAAGAAAAGGCAATCAATCAAACACTAAGAAATAAAAAAAGTTTTGACCCCTTAGGGTTAAGAATCCTTATTCAACAACTAACTAGAAAAATCTCCCAAAACATTTAGAATCGAAAAATAAGAATGACCATATAAAAATGGGTCACCAAAAAAGCTCCAAAATGAAATTTCAATTTTGGCATTGTCTAATTTGCGGTTTGGGAGTCATTTTTGTATATAATGAGTGTATCAACCCCGAATATAAGAAATATTTCAAGCACGCACAATCAAATCCAAGATAAAATAGCTTTCAAGTTGCATGAATGAAAAGTTACTCTGAAGACCAACATATGTATGTAGTTACCATTTCATATTTACACTGAGAGGATCTTTTTCTACCAATTGTGCTTGAAAGTACCTTTAAGAATATCATGAACAGACAAATTCAATATTAAGAATACACTTTTCAGAATCAAGTAGGCATGAACGTTAGAGAACAAAAATTATTGGGTGAAAATAATAGAGTTAAGGAGTTACCCCATCCTTGTGCTGCTGAATGAAACATGGAAGGCCAAAGTGTTAAACTTTTCTGAATCTGCTCATACCGATTATAAGTAAATAAACCATCTGTTTGTTTCTTTTTCATTTACTTCTTTTTGGTCTTCTGAGCAACAATAAACTCAAACAACTTTGATTTATTATCAACTTTTCTTCCAGCACCTTCTTCCCGTTCCATATGTTTCTTCATCTTCGTTTATATTAACTTAGATCTATTATTAAACGTTATTAGACGTGTTTATATGGGCCCACATATAACATGAAGATTTGCACATAAAGATTAGTCAATATCGAAGATATGCATACCAAGATTCGAAGATATTGCAATATATTTTACATCAAGATCAAAAGATATCAAAGATATACACATAAAGATGAGAAGATATTGTAATATATTTTACATAGTAAATCTAGTGTATTTTAGGATAATTTGTATAGTAATTATTTTTTTTATTTTTTTTCTTGTAATCAAATATGTAATTATATATACGTGAATAAAATCAATGTCTAAATAAGTTGGGAAGACAAGCAAACAAGAGGTGTGTTAATATTTGAGATGGTACAGCAAAGCTAGTGAGTAAAAGACCCATAATCCAAGTAAGTTTCTCCACTTTTTGTTTGATCAATTGAAATGGTGACTCCTCCTTCTCCAACCAAAAAATCAGATGATTCTGAAAACTCTTTTTTGGAAACTCCAATCAAACCCATATCAAAAGTGGTCCTTATGCGGTTCACCATTCGGATGATACAAGTCTTGTTTTGCTAACTCCTTTCTTGAATAGTGAAAATTATGGAATTTGGGCACGTGGAATCACCATGGCTCTTTCCGCCAAAGACAAGATGAGTTTTGTGAATGGGACAATTGAGGAACCTAAGGATTCAACTTTGTATGCTAGATGAAAAATATCTACTAATCTTATTAAGATGTGGATCACCGATTCAATAGAGCCAGATAAAAAATCTAGTTTTATGTATGTTGATTCGGCATGTCAACTCTGGAATGAACTCCTTTATCATTTTTATCAATCTAATGCTCCCAAAATTTGGAGTTGAAACATGCAATTTCCACTCTAAAAATTGATGGGATGTATGTATCCATGTTTTTCACAAAGATGAAAGTATTATGGGATGAACTAGATGCAACTTCCATGGGCACTACTCCATGTATTTGTGCAGCAGGAAAAGAAATTGTTGAACACCACAACAAAGATAAGGTGATGGAATTTTTGCAAGGTCTCGATAACAGATTTGCGAATATATGAAGTACCGTTTTATTGATGGATCCTATTCAATTAATCAATAAGGTTCACAACCTTGTTCGTCGGGAAGAAAAAAGTTATTATTTCTACATCCTCCAATGTTCAAGTTGAGAGTGCAGTACTTTATAACCAAAGAAGTGAATCAAAGTATTCAAAAGGTCCAGCGAACAAAAAACCTAGACCCTTTTGTGACCAGTGTAATATGATTGGTCATTCTCGAGAAAAATATTGGAAGCTGAATCGTTCCACCGAATCATGTTCCAAAGTCCAAAGAAAGATAAGGGACAATGCTCACCACATCAAGGAACGAGAAAGACTCTTCAACAACAAAAGAGTCGTTCACAACTGATGACTATCAAGAGTATATGAATTTCAAAGCTTTTATGGCTTCCTAAGGTGGTGATTCTTCTGTTGTTTCATCAGCAAATCACGCAGGTAAAATTCTAACTACATCTAATTTTGATTATTATTTTTCATTAGTAGATATAAATCTAGTAGGTGGAGTTTTGAGCATATCTAACTTAAGTTGGATAGTTGATAGTGCATCAAATCATTGTTGTTATTTATTATCAATGTTTTCATCTTATAAATCTGCACCTGAAATTCTATCTGTTCAATTTCCTGATGGATCTAGTACCCGTGTGAAACACTGATATAATTTTAGATAGTGGTAAGAAATAGGGTTGTCGTTCACTCGGATTCGTAGAGATTAAAGTTTTTAAAAATACTAAATAAATATATACAAAGACTATTAACAATGGGCGAGAGGTACTGGGACTAAGGATTTAGCCAATCTTTATAACATAAGGTTCACTTATTTATTCTCAACAATTTTAGCTCAAGAAATATAAACATGGACTCTATTTTTTCCAAAGTAGATTCTCAAAACATTGATTGTAAATGTTAAGCATGGGACATCAAATCACCTAAGCTAAGCATGACCCATCTAATCAAATGACAACCAATTTAATCAAATCATATTTCAATTAATTTTAATGCAAAAGTCATAAAAAAAATAAAAATAAATTTACCCATGTATGAAGTTCGGCCTCCTCCGTCGTCCCAGTGTTGGGGTTTAACTCATCATGTCGAAAACACACTCAAAATATGTATTCATGGCTCAAAAAGTGTTTACAAGAAGAGAAAATAATGAAACAGGAAATCTGCAACAGCACAAGTGCGTTACAGACCGACTGTTTCAACTCTCAATTGTTATGATGAAGATAATCGTTACAAATATGAAAATAAATGTTGCAGAAGAGGATGAAGAAACTGTTACAATGAAGATAAATGTTGCAAACCAGTTGAAGAAACTGTTACAACGAAGATAAATGTTGCAAACCAGTTGAAGAAACTGTTACAACCAGTTGAAGAAACCGTCGCTGTTTCCCTGTTCTTCACGAGCAGCAGCAGCAGCAACAACAGAGTTCTGAAAACTCTTGATTCACGCCTCCTGAGCTCTCCTATCGACCCCAAACTCTCTACCCCTTGTCTATGTGATCCTAGGAACCTATTTATACATAATTGCGACATTGAATCTCCTCCATTAACTACAAATAATCTTCTTTTACTCGGGTATATTTTTTTCCATTTTTTTCATTGATTTTGATTTTCACGCATCTGCAGCTGTATTTATTTCCTTCTATACCTTCTTCACGCTCTATAATATCGATTAAA
This sequence comes from Papaver atlanticum, assembly GCA_023531105.1. Lineage (NCBI taxonomy): Eukaryota > Viridiplantae > Streptophyta > Magnoliopsida > Ranunculales > Papaveraceae > Papaver > Papaver atlanticum. The sequence continues at coordinate 7,455,018 of JAJJMB010008071.1, read as the reverse complement.
TCTTCCAAGCACGTGCAGTACACGTTTAAATTTCTCACAACTCATGCAAGCTCATGTTTTTCCTCCAACTCCCTGTTTGGATTAAACCAAGTTATCCAGCCAAATTTGATCGATAAAATCACCCATACTAGCTTTCTATAGTCATATCACGTATAACCACTAAGTTTCAGGGATTGAATCTCACTAAATCACGTCCAAATATCCGATTGAAATTCTGCTGTTAATGAAAATATTTTCCCGCCAAAATTCATTTTTTGAATTTGAGAAGAACATGTCCTCCCCCTAATCCTGCACGGGTGTCCCTTTAGCACTTGTCTTATGGGGTGCAAATAGTAATTTTTGGGCGTAGATAGTAATTTTTCCGGGGTTCCTCCGACACATTTCTGGGGTGCTTCCGGTGCATTTCTAGGGTGCCTTTAGTACTCTATCCTGGGGTGTAAAACACCACTTTTCGAGCCAATTTCGCCGCAAGAGCTTATTTCTCTAAAAATACCTACAAAGACATAAAATAACAAAATAAATACAAAATCGAACACTAACAATATATACAATTGAGACATATTAGACACAATAATGCGTCTATCAAACACATAGGGACAATTATATATTAACCTCTTCTAAATAGAAAATGTTTATCACATACCTGATTTTAAATTCAATTTATTATCTATTAGTCAACTCACCAGATCACTTGGTTGTTCTGCAAATTTTTCTTCTAACTTGTGTAAATTTCAGGACCATTCAAGGAAGATGCAGATTGGTCTAGCTAATCAAGTAGGAGGTCTTTATTATCTTCAACAAAGTTCTATAAATTCAGTTAGAAATAATGAGTCATTTGATTTATGGCATTGGCGTCTAGGGCATCCATCCTTGGAACGTCTTAAATTTTTGAGTAGTAATTTTAATTATATTAATTCTAGTTGCACTCACAAGTGTGAGATTTGTCCTATGGTAAAAAAATCAAGGTTACCGTTTAATAAAAGTATTATTTCTAGTAAATCTCCTTTTGAATCAATTCATTGTGATTCATAGGGACCGTTTTCGGTTCCATCTTTGAATGGTGCATGATATTTTATTACCATTGTTGATAATTATATACGTTTCACTTGGGTATTTTTGATGAATTCAAAATCTGAAACAAAAAAGTATTTATATAATTTTTAAAATTTTGTGATAAATCGGTATAAATAAAAAATTTGCACTATCTCGTACGGATCTGGAAAAAAATTATATTCCCCAGATTCAAAAAATTTGTTCCGATAACGGAACCGAATTCCTAACAAAAGACTTACAACAATTGTTTCTCTAGAATGGAGTTTTACATCAAGGGAGTTGTATATACATTCCACAACAAAATGGTGTTGTAGAATGCAAACACCGTCATCTACTTAATGTAGCAAGATCACTCCGCTTTCAAGAAGGTTTACCATTAGAATTCTGGGGAGAATGTATTATGGTCGCAGGGTATTCCATCAATAAGATGCCTACACCAGTACTCAATTACATATCTCCACATGAAGTTTTTTTGGGATCATTGCCAAATTATTCACATCTTAGAGTATTTGGTTGTTTATGTTTTGCTCGCAACAAAAGTCCTTTTCATATATTTGATGCTCGAGACCAGGAATTTTTATTGGATATCCATACAATCAAAAAGGTTATAAGATCTTTGATTTAGAAACAAAGAAAATATATACTTCATGGGATGTCATATTTCATGAACAAACATTCCCTTATGGCAATGCGATTTCACCATTGCCAGAATTAAAAGGACTAGATAATCCTGACAAATATTTAGAAGAGTTAGAAAATGGTCATGAACATGAATCTGATAAAGACGTCATAATTCCTACTTCTCCACGAAGTACGACTATATATTACTCCTTTAATTGTTCGGAAGCTTATCTTCTTCATCACAAAGATGTACATTTATCCATGCTTCGTTGACCGAAGACACTCAGTGTACAACTTCTACATCTATAAGTGAGTCACATTCTTTTTTAGTGATGTCTCCTGGATTGTCATAATCACCATTAATTGAATCCACGTCAATTGGATCCCAAATAAATGAGCAAATAACAACACGTCCCACTAGGGATCATAATCCTCCTATATATCTGAAAGATTATATATGCACAGTGATGAAATATTCTATTTTGGAGGGTCCGAAATATCCTTTAATCATTTTCTTTTGTATAGTCAAATGTCTATACAACATAAGACATTTCTCACGAAGATTCTCATCAATGACGAACCGACTAGTTATTGTCACGCCATAAAAATTCCAGCATGGAGAGAGGTGATGTTTAAGGAGATTCAGGCTCATAAACAAAACGATGCCTAGAAAAACCAATCCTTACCTAAAGGGAAACATCGATTGGTTGTAAATGGGTATACAAAATAAAATATAATCCAGAAGGCTCAATTGAAAGATATAAAGCCCGATTAGTCGCTAAAGGTTATACACAAGTGGAAGGTATTGATTTTCACGATACCTTTGCACTTGTTGGAAAATTAGTAATCGTAAGAGTTTTACTCTCTTTGGATGCAATTTGTGGATGGTACTTACATCAGCTCGATGTGAATAATGTTTTTCTTCAAGGAGATTTAGAAGAAGAGGTATACATGAAACTGCCACCAGGATTTGAAAGTTCGGATGGCACGCAAGTATGCCTCTTAAATAAATCCATATATGGTTTAAAGCAGGCATCGCGACAGTAGTTTGCTACATTTGCATTCGCACTTATTAGTGAAGGTTTTTGTCAATCTAAATCAGACTATTCACTCTTTACCTATAATCATGGATCTACATATATATATACAGGTAATGATGAAACCTCCATATCAAAATTCAAAGTGTCTCTAGAAAAGCGTTTTTCACTTAAAAATCTGGGGCGTCTACAATATTTTATAGGTATTGAAGTTTCCCGTTCGGATCAAGGTATATTCCTTTGTCAAAGAAAGTACATCCTTGATCTTTTGAAAGATATGGGGCTAACCGCATCCAAAGTGGTTTCTTTTCCCATGGAGAAAAATCTTAGCATCAAGCCTACAGATGGTGAACCTTTATCTGATCCTACACCATATAGTAGACTTATTGGTCGACTTTTGTATCTAACAGTTACTCGACCAGACATAACGTATGTAGTGAATACTTTAAGTCAATTTATACAAAATCCTAGAACTTCTCATCATGATGCACCTTAAGTGTTTTGCGTTATCCCAAGGGAACAATTGGACATAGGATTTTTTGTCTGCCAAAAGTTCTCTACATTTACGAGGTTATACCGACTCAGACTGGGCTGGTTGCCCAACCACTCATCGCTCAACCACAGGTTATTTCACAATGTTGGGTGATAGTCCGATTTCGTGGAAATCTAAGAAACAACCAACCGTTTCTCGATCTTCTGCCAAAGCCGAATATAGTGCCATGGCTAATTTAACTGCAGAATTACAGTGGTTAAAATATCTTTTCCAAGGCCTACATATTCCGGTTTCAGAACCTTTCACGCTTTACTGTGAAAGTCAAGCAGCAATTCATATTGCTGAAAATCCTGTCTTTCACGAACGAACCAAGCTTATTGAAATCGATTGCCATTTCGTTCGTGAGAAGATCCAAAATAATCTCATTACTCACGTTATATCATATCAGCCAACCAAATCGCTGATATCTTCGACAAACCTTTAGGTGCCAATTTATATACTCGGTTTACTAGCAAGTTGTGTTTACTCGATATTTCTCCTCCACTTCCAACGTGAAAGGGTATTAAACGTTATTAGACGTGTTTATATGGGCCCACATATAACATGAAGATTTGCACATAAAAATATACATGCCAAGATTAGAAGATATTGCTATATATTTTACATCTAGATCAGAAGATATCAAAAATATACACATAAGATATTGCAATATATTTTACATAGTAAATCTCGATCAGAAGATATCAAAGATATATACATAAGATATTGCAATATATTTTACATAGTAAATCTTGTGTATTTTAGGATAAGTTGTATTAGATCTATCTGCACGTTTCATACTATGCACTCTTTGGTTTCATACTACGCACTCTTTGTGATTGGGAAAAAGACTAGTCTGAGATCTGAAACGAACTCTCCTTTTCTTAAGGGTTAGGGTTTTTGGGCTTGCGTTTGGAATACATGTTGTATACATGTTGTTTTTCTAATTACCGTGTACCAAAATAAGAGCCTAACAGACTCACTGTTAAAGAAAATTTACCGTGCTTTTGGAATTTACCCTCGAAGTGAGTGGCCATTAATGGGTAAAATGCACATTCTGATACCCGCAAGCCTAAATAAACAAAAAATCATTTATTTATTTTTCCTGAAGCATTACAAACAAAATTTCATGAGACCATTCCCAAAACAAAGTAAGCTACTCAAAGGAACTGTAAATTCAAAACATTGTATACATGAAAACCCACTGACAAGGCCTAACAAGCCACTAAAGACTATATTTTATGTACCAGCGAGAGTCGCCCATATTCCACAGCCTGTTTTGTTCAATTGTTTCACAAATGGAAAGTTTACTATCATTTCACCACCAACAACAAAATTGTCTTGCCTTTTGTAAGCACTGCAATGCTGTGCCTGCTTGGAGAGCTTTTCCTTCTGCAGCTAAGAGGGCAAAACCCCAGCAAAGATCTGCTTGGAGCTTTATTTCTACCATCTTACAAGTGGCTAGTGGAAACACAAATTAGGACAGATCACCAGGTTACTGTTTTCTGAATACTTTCACAGCAAACACTCTACGATAAATATCCATTTTCAGGATATTAGGCCGCTATCCTAGTCAAAAAGTGGATGAACTTCACTATGGATATCCCACAATCAGAGCTGAAATAGAAATAAATGGAGTAGCGTTAGAATACGTGATTTCGAAAACAGTCGAGTTTACCAGCAACTTTTTAAGATTGTAGACAGCCACAAACACAGATATGGACCAAAAAATGCATATAAGAACGAAACACAAAACTTTCCAATGGTTATGGCCTGGACAACCTATTTGTCTATATCTAGTGTGTGGAACATATACACCTAAATACTACAATAAATTGGAGTCATACGCTGAGAGGATGTTTACTAGCTAACTAGAATTGACTGACAACTACAATATATAACACCAGTTCAAACTCCAACGAATTGATAAGAACCGAAACATAGATACTCTGGGTATCACACAGCAAAAGTTGAAAACATAGAAACATGTGGTCTAAAACCAACTTATAGAATCAACTGGCATGGTAACAGGTTTTTGATGCAGGATTTCTAAAACAAAAATATAAAAGCAATATAGATCAACTGGCATCACAGAAAGGAAACTAATTCATGTAAACTCCAAAAATTGTACATCAAACCAGAAACAAGATCTCAGGCTTTAACTGCGGCAAGGCCTACAATGAAGTAAGAAAGAAATATATAAAACCATCAAGCAAGGAATGTGTACCATCTGGAAACAAGGGTAACAGTTTAGCAAGAAACACTGACCATTTAAACTTATATGACTTTTTACCATCCCCCATCCAACTCATCATGCGTAGTAAGCATCCAGAGATAGTTTAATTCAACACTATGCAGGAACTCGGAGATAGCACACATAAGAGATAAGTATTCCTACCATTAATATATTCTCCTTCAATTGAAAGGTCATACACAAAGTTTCCGCAATGCCAAACACAACATACAGTTCAAAGAACATGCAGCAAAACATAATGAAATATATTCTTAACTAATAATGAGTAGGGCTGATTTACATATAGCTAATGGTTCAAACTAAGAAGAGAAGTTATACATCCAACCTTGTTCCCTCATTTGTGCCTATGCAAATCAGATTTTTTTTAGTTAAAGGACCTGATCTCTTATGTGTAACGAATTTAACTTTACTACTGGTATTTTCAAACAATTATTACTTAATATGTAGCCTTCAGAAATTGGGTGCAAAGTTTTTCTACAGCTTTTATTTGCATGGGTTTCAATGTATACATCGCTTTCAGTTGGCAGCTTCCCTCCATTCTTTGAGCCTACAAAAAATTCCATAACGCACGGTGATTAATGGTACTCAACCACAAAATTTATATGAAAAATTTCATGAACTAGCAATATGGAACAAAAAGTGACTGTAATTCAAACATATGTATGTACATACCATTTCAGCTTTGCGTTGAGGAAATCTTTTACTAACAATTGTGTGCTTGATTTTTTGGTGGCTTCTAGTCTTGATAATGCGATTGGAAAGTACCTTAAGAATACACATGTCAGAATTAATTAGATACGAATGTAAAGTACCACAACAAATCCTAGTAAACAAAACAACGAACTTGTCATTCAGTGCAATACCAGGAATCTTTCAACAAAAGTCTCTTTCAAGAATCGCCCTTTCATCCTCACATTTGAGAGTGACTCATTCTCAAACTCTGTTAGTGGCTTTTCGTCTAAGCTTGAGGTTTTCAATCTCTTGTGTCGACAGTTGAATGTGGTGAGACTCCTAATCAAGTTAAAAGAATGGATGCTTATTAATTACAAACAATGAAATTAAGCAATTGACAGAAAGTGGGAAGGTCGTTTGGTTTAAGAAGAATACTTTCCATTAAAATGAAACAAATCTTAGATACTGATTTCATAAATCAAACACAAATATTAGAATAATCCATACCAGCATTGTCTTAATTTGGATGTTTTGATTTCAGTTTTTTGGAGAAATCTTGTTCTGATACTGAACCTCCATACCAGCGAGGGGTCATTGCGTGTAGGGGTTGGTGCCTACCAATACCAGGGAGTTGAGGTGGGGATGCAGCTTGGTGCCTACTACTACCAGGGAGTTCGGTTGCCGACTCCTTATGCCACTTGTTTGATAGACGCCCTCCAAACCAGGGAGTTGAGGTTGATGCGGCTTGGTGCCTACCACTACGAGGGAGTTCGGGTGCCCACATCTGCAACTTACCCACCGCTGTTGACATGGAAGCCACAGCATCCGTGGTTCCTTTTTGCAACTTATCGATATTCTGCATCACATCAAAAAGTCTCTCTAAGCCTCCCTCGATATTCTGAATCGATCCGAGGTTGGCATTATGGGAGACAAAAACAATAAAACAACGATTCAAAACGGTTGGCATTATTGTGGTTGACAAAACCCTAATTCTTAAAACCGAATTCAAATATAGCAAAATAACTAACCCTATTTCCATTCATATCAACTTCATCCTATAAATCATGAATCCGGATTTCTTGGCAATCAATCCTAGTTCTTAGATTTTCAACTTCCTTCTCTAAAGTTTCCGGGTTGTATAATTGCAGTTGACGCGTATTTTCTCTCACCATTCTAAAGAGAAATTGATATGAAAAACCTGAAATCAAACGACCGTATTCTTTCTTGCCATGTCTTTTGTCTCCCATTCAAAGATTTTGTAACATCCCAAAAAGAAGGGGTGCTCTAGGATCGTTGTTACAGTCGACGTTAGAACCGGTATGGTTCTGCAACAATTACAACCACCAATCTATAATTTTAATACTAATCAAGTAAATGAAAACGAAAGCTTAATTCAACAGTTACCTGATTTATCAATTAGGGAAAAGAGCATGTATCATTTTCCGATTCCGCCCGTACCGAAGATGAGTACCAAGTAAACCCTTTTGTTTCTTCTTCCTTTTCTTCTTTTTGCTCTTCTGGATCTTTAGAAATAACAACTTCGATTTATAATTTCTCCCAACACCTTCTTCTTCGATATCTTCTCTATTATGTTTCTTCATTATCAACCAATAATCCATTTCATCTTAACTATCTAAGGGTTAATTAGGGTTTAGAGCTCCCTGTTTCGCAGTTTGATAGCTGAAAACACAGTTATTAAGAAGTGCTTAGCTGAGCGAGCTGCCCACTCTCAAGATGTACCCAGAGAAGAAGAAGAAACAAGAAAGGAGAGTAAAAGAGAAAGAGAGACTTGTGTGTTGTTAGATGAAGAAGACTACTGCTATTATTACGAGAGAGAGAGAGAGAGAGTGAGAAACTGTATTTGTTGGATGTCATAGAGTACCAAGAAAGAGCCTTGAAAGCTGCGAAACCAGCAAAAGATGGATAAGAAAGCAAGACCCTAGGCTGGTCAATGTCATAGACCTCACACTCTTGTGTCTGTTGGCTGGCTAAATCGTCCATCGGTGTTCTCTTGGGTACATAGAGACCATAGTAGGAAACAACAGATGTGATATAAGAGGTATGACCTCGAGTTTGCAGTATTTGAGAGATTGTTGTTTGGTGGTTAATGGTAATTGGTCGGTGGTTATCTCGGGGGTGGTTTATTGATATGCGGTTAGAGAGGGTGGTCCAAGTGGACAGAGCCACTGGACAATGAATCTATCATGTGATTGGTTGTTTCAGGCTCAGAGTTGCATCGTGGGCAGAGGTTGGAAGTGGAGAGATTTATGTGATGGAGTAGAGATAAGGTTGGTAAACCTTCATTTATAGCTTTCCACAAGAAAAGCTGAATTTTTGGAGGACACGGTAAGGTCCATACGAATTTTGTGTTTGGGAGGGGCTGTGGGATAGGATGTGGGAGAGAGTTGTTTTCTTGTTGGATTAGACGGTTGTACCCGGATGCGGTGGTGTATTTACCATATTTAGAGTGGGGCCAAATAATTTTATCTGAGATATTGTTAAGGGGAAGGTGGATATTTATAATATGTTGGGTGGCAATGGGAGGTAGGATGTTTAGCTGATCGTGATTCCAGTTATGAGAGATGGGGTCAATTAATTCTGCGACATATTGGATAGGGTCGCACTAGATTGGATCAAGGTTTTGAAAGTAGGGTATCCAATTAGCTTGGATAGGAGTATTTAAACCATTTCCTATTTGGTGAAATATATGATTTTTGACAGTAGGTATGAGAGATGCCATTTGTTTCCATTGTGGGCTGGCAGTGGTGGGTATTGAGATTGTACTTTGCAATATAGGTTGATGTTGCAGGTATTTCTCGTTGAAGAGGCTTGAGAAAATGGAATGTGGCTGGTCTTGAATGTCCCAAATTCTTTTCATGAAAAGAGCTTTGAAAAAATTCTAAGTTGTGAACCATTTCAATAGTTGTTTTCACAATTCGACCATGGAAGTGGAAAAACTTATTGAGATCATTTTGAGATCAAAACAATAACATTATGACAAATGTCGCATAGGAAGGAAGTTGGATCAAAGATCATCATCACCACTGGAAAGAAGAAATCACTCCCGTAACTCAATTATGTTGTGCCCATGGGCGTGTGACTCCCTGTTTGCACCACCAATGAAATCCCCAGGATAAATAGAGACCGAGATGTCGACCAATAAACAAGATTTCTTATTTTCTCTTCAATGCAATTATTCATTTTTCTTATAGAAAAATTTAGGTTTTAGAAAAAGACCTAATAAGAATACACAAGAGAGTTAGTGACCAAAAAAGCGCCACTACTCCCCCTACTTGAGTTTTTACATAACATAACCAAATTAAAATAGTTTAAGTGATGCAGTCTATGAATAAGTTTGAGGCCAACTAAGACAAAAGAAATAAAGTGAAGTCCTAGTTTGTTTCCGTAATTCTTCGCCCTCCTAATTCTGTCGTGGTAGCTAAGATAAAATCGTCCTTGAACAACAGTGTGGTATATCATGTTGAAACGAACTAAGATATCTATGGATTCAGCTTGAACTTCTATGTTGGTGTGGTGCCAGTCCTGCGCTCAAGCAAAGCTAGATCAGCTCCTCCTATTTCTCATCCTACTCCAAAGTATCCTGCATTATTATAGTAACATCCCATTCACCACTTGGTAGAATGAGGTGTTCAACCTTGTAAATCTCAGCAGGACAGTTATCAGGTTTTGGAGTGATATCTTTAATAGTTGGGATCCAAATGTCCTCCCAGATATTAATAGTCTTGCCATTTCTAATTCTCCAAGAGCAATGTTCCTGAATATTTGTTATGCCTTTTAAGATGCCTTTTCAAATCCAGGAATCTCCATCTTTGGGATTAGTATCCATGTTCAGAACATTTCCTCTTGTGAGATACTTGGCATCCATTAGCTGATACCAGAGAGAGTCTTATTCAGTTTCAAGCCTCCACCCAATCTTAGTAATCATAGAGTTGTTGAAGTGTTCTAGATTCCTGAATCCTAGACCTCTCATGTCATTAGGTTTGCAGACAGCAGTCCAGGCTTTTGGATAATAACCTTTGGGATTGTCTAAGGATTTCCCCCAAAAGAAATCCCTTTGCATCTTGTTCAAATCTTGACAAGTTTGTTTAGGCATCTTGAAGCATTTCATTTGGTAGGAGTTTGCAGTTGAAATAACAGAGTTTATGAGAATATGTCTTCCTGCTGGGTTGAGGGGAGTATTCTTCCAGCTTGACAGTCTGAGTTTAGGTTTATCCACTCCAGGCTTAAAGGATTATATCTTACTTATATTAGTGAACAGAGGAGAGCCTAGATATTTTTCATTTGTATGAAAAAATTGAACTCCCACAGAATTGTTGATGATGGGGATAAGATTTGGGTCAGTGTTTTTGCTGAAGAATACCCTAGATTTACAGAAGTTAATGAGCTGACCAAAGGATTCACCAAACATTTTAAGAATATCCATTAAAATTTGGCTCTCTATCCTGTTAGCCTTGCAGAACACCATGCAGTCATCAGAAAATAGGAGATGATTGATAATGGGAGCCCTCTTGCAGATTTTTATGTCAATGATGAGGCCTATCTCTTCAGTATGAATAAGAGTTCTGGAGAGAGCCTCCATGTAGAATAAGAAAAGATAAGGGGACAAAAGATCTCCTTGTATGAGCCCCCTTGAAGGTTTTAAGAACTTATCAGGAGAGCCATTTATTAGAACAGCAGAGGAGCTGGTAGAGATACATTAATAAATCCTTTCACACCAGTGATCATTGAAACCAATTTGCTTCATTATGGTAACTAAGAAAATCCAGTCAACTCTATCAAAAGCTTTGGCCATATCAATTTTTATTCCCATACTTCCATTTTCACCTTTCTTTCCTCTTTTGGTTCTCATAGTATGTATAATTTCATGGGTTATAGCAATGTTGTCAGAAATTTGTCTGCCAAGTATGAAAGCAGATTGATATGGAGAGATAATCTTAGATAGGCAAGGCTTCATTCATTGAGAAATGAGTTTGGATATAATCTTGTAGGTGGTGTTACAGAGGCTTACGGGTCCGACGTGGCTAGGGAATGTTGGGTTGTCTACTTTGGGTATAAGGGATATGAATGTAGAGTTCATTTCCTTTAGCATATGTCTAGGAGTGAAAAAGTTTTGGACCATTTTAGTGATATCCTCTCCAAGAATATACCAATTGGCTTGGAAGAAGTTTGGAGGAAAGCCAGTAGGACCAGGAGCTTTGTCTCCAACCATGCTGAACAACATGGATTTGATCCCATTAGTATCAGGGAGTTTATTCAGAATGAGGTTATCCTGAGGAGTGATAGAGTTGGGATAAGTTGGATGATATCATGGTTTATGTGGATAGAATCAGCAATTGCCATATTGGAGAAGTGAGTAATGAAGCAGTTGGTCACTTCTTGAGGGTCAGTAATCCAAGTACCCTTTTCATTCTGTATGGAATCAATCTTGTTTCTCCTAGTTCTTCGTTTGGTGGCTCTATGAAAATACCATGTGTTCTTATCTCCCAACTTGATGAATCGATCCTTGCTCTTTGTTTTCCAGAACTTTTTTTCAATGTCTAACCAATCATTAAGAACTTGTCTTGCATTCCTGATAGTTTTCCGTCTGTCTATTATGAAGTAGTTATTGTGTAGCTAGTGTAGGTGTTGCTTGCAGTCTTCAATATTAGTTTTGATGTTGCCATAGACTTCTTTATTCCATGTCCTAATTTGGAGTTTTATATCCTTGAGATTTCTGGCAATGAGGAAAGCACTAGAGCCATAGAAAGTCTTTTTCAACATTCAGCTATAATTTTCTTACAATCTTCATGCTCCAGCCAAGGTCCAAAAAACTTGAAAGGGATGCTACCATTTTTCCAATGGGGATTGGAGTTTAACAATATGGGATGATGGTCAGACCCTATAGCCAGCATGTTAGAAATGATGGTGTTGGGGTATAGGAATAGCCAGCTATCAGTATCTAACCCTCTATCAAGCCTTTGCTCAGTCAGAGCAGGCCTAGTTCTTTTATTGGACCAAGTGAAGGGACAACCAGTGAACCCAATGTCCATCATATATCCAGCTCAATAATTTTGTTATTAAAGAAGTTTGCCTCATTGGAGTCAAGAGAATGGGTGTTGAACTTTTCAGACTCATGAAGTATGAAATTGAAATCTCCCATAATCACTCAGGGTAGCTGATTATTTGATGCAGTGGTTTCAATCATTTTCCATGATTCATCTTTTTTAGATAGCTCATAAGGGCTACCATAGTAGCCTGTGAATAGCCAATGAGGGATATTAGAAGGGAAGACTATAGCATTGGTATGGTTAAGGGAGAAGTCAAGAACCTCAATACTGAGATTTCTTTTCCATATCAATGCCAATCCACCAGCAATGCCACTTACCCCTCCTGGTTCAACCCACCAGAAGTTACTGACATTTATCTCTTTCATGATCTTTTGAAGAGAATCCTTTCTTTGTTTTGTTTCAGAAAGGAAGATGATATAAGGATTAAGCTTGTTCAACATATCATTTAGGTATCTTTTGGCATCCTTGGTGCCCAAACCTTGGCAATTCCAAGCGAAAGATGGAAATAATTGCCAAAAGTAGGACACAACTGGATATTTTGAGATTAATCTTCTAACAATATGGTCATAGAAATTATTTGTGTGTCTTATGAAAACAAGTAAGTTTTTTATAGCATGTAGGGTGGCTAAGTAAACCTAATATATGAAGTTGAAATAAAACAAGCTAGCAAGTTGCAATAGATATCAATTGTAAACAGAGGTAATAGATAGAATAATACCTTGCATGCAGGGTTGATGCTCTCCAAAGTACCATTAGCCAAGCTTTGGGTTGGGGTGATTTGGTGGTCTGTCATGGGAGTGACCAGGTTTTTGTATTTTTTGAGTTTGTCAGTATCAATGGTATGATAGGTATCTTCATCCACACTTCTGATGGGCTTTTTCCTCTTGGATTCTAAAGAGCCAGAAGTTCCAAGATGTTCCAAAGAAGTGGCAAATTGGTGATCTTTTTTCTTAGCTTTCCAGGCCTCTTTCTTTTTCTTGGAAATTTCAGTGTCCATCTTAGCTTTGATTTGATCTTGAGTTGGAAGAGCATTGAAAGGGAAGGGTTTTGGTGGAGGGAAGACTGAGAAAAATTAGTATTGGAGGGTTGGGCAGGGTTTTCAGCAATTTGAGGGCCTTTAGCTCTGGCAACATCCTTCATGTTTGGTTGCCTTTTCTTGTATGTGCTAAGAAATTTCTTGGCCATGTCCAGCTTCTTGTTTCTAATTTGACAGGCTAGAACATCAGGGTGTTGAGAAGTTTCAGCAACATCATTTTGGTGGGATTGAGCTCCAAAGATGATTGGGGTGCTTGAAGGAGTGGTTAAGTTGGCTATAGCGCTCTCCAACTCTAATTTCTTAGCATGTTTCATTTTTGCTTCAAAGTCCATTGCAGCTTCAGAATCAGAATATGACTTAGGAATAAAAGCTTTACCAGTAAGTATACTTTTCTGTTTATGGGTTAGAGGTGACTGAGGGGGATGGCTTGGCATTGTATTCGTATAGGGTTGAGTTTGTGGTATAGGACAAAGAGGGTTTGGATGGTTAAGAATTCTGAAAACTTTGCATAATTTGATACCATTGAGAGCATAAGCAAATTCCAACCAGTTAGAGATGGTGGTGGTTTCAAAAGATTCAATCCCAAACTTAAGAGGTCTAGTGACATCAATCTTAAGCCTGACTTCTATATTCTTCTCATATTTGTCCCTTCCATAAGGTTTCCTAGCCTCTTAAAAGACACCAGCAGGTTTCAATATTCCTCTAATGTCAAGTATGATGTGTTTAGGAATTCTCTTGATCAACAGTTAAACCATGACTTTGGAGAAAAGATCTTCATCAATATGATCAGGGCCAACAACATGGACTTCAACAAGGACCATAAGCTTATCAAAGACTGCTTTAGTGCCACCTTTTCTTATGTTCCAGATATCAACTTCAATTCTGCTCAACATTTCCCAGTTGCTATTTATAAAGTTGCTTACTCTTGAGGTTTCAAAACAAATATTGCTGCATAACTTTCCTATGAAACACCATATCCAGTCTAATTTGATCTTGGTTGGATGTTATCAGGATTGAAAAAGACTTTTGGAAACAAATCTTCAGGCATGGCCATAGAAGATTTCATTTTGTCAACTAAGCTTTCAATGCAGTTGGGGTTGGAGTTTAAAGATGAATCCATGATGAGAAGTATGAAGAGTGGGTAATGGTTACTACTTCAATATCAAGTGAGAAAAAGATACAAATTATCTGGGGGGAGAAAGGCATCTTTAATTTGAATTTGATTCACGGGTGTAGGATTGTACAAGTGAGGATTGTGGTGGTTTAGGTTTTGGTTGTTACTGCTTCCAATAGTGTGGTTCCAGCTGAGCACTTTTATAATTTGATAGGCATAAACGAACAAAAACACGTGAGATGGCTTTGAATTGTGAGTGGGCTATTGTCTTTTGGCTAATGATACTTGGAAAATAGACCTGTGAGACATAATAGAGACGGAACAAAACATGATTGCAAACTGTATACCAAGTACTTTGAAGTCAGTACTATTCGACAAAGGATGGATTACTCTAATTATGTGCATATGTAGTTGGTGAGTATTTAAAAAAATAAACCCATGCGACTTAGATAGCGAGAGACACAAGCAAAAATTACTGCAGAGCTTGTCACTGATATTTAGAGCGGTCCAACCATAACAATTATGATGAGAAAAAATATGGAAAGTACGTACCTCAGACTTGAGATTCTTTTGTTGTTGACTGCTCCTCGGGTTCGGGCTATTTGGGTACCCGAATTGCATAAGCCCATTATGCAGAGTTGCAAAAAATACTAGGATTGGACTCGTGATATCAGCATGAGTACACGCATGGGATAGATGTTGCATGTCTCGTGGTGTTTAGGCATGCCAAGTGTTATCAAACGGTTAATGTAGGTCTTTAAAATCGGTTTATAGGCATAATGATGATCTTTACAATTTAAAGACATGACTAAAAGGAGTTATGTCTAATTAATGTGCCGTATAGAGAGGGTGGTGCAATAGTAAAGTGGGGCAGTTACTCTTGATGGTATAAAATTGGAGTCTGTTACTCTTCCAATGAATATAAAATTCGTTTTGGAGAGCCAACCCATCATTTTCTTATTCACCCTCTTCAAATAAAAAACCAGAGAAAGAGATCTCCTTATATCATAAAGAACAATAAAAAAATGCCTCGAGTGTTTTACAGTGAGGATAGAATTGTTGAGGAAACTCCAGAGATTTTAAAGAAGCATACATTGAATTGGTACAACCCCAATTATCCCATCTCCAGTTTTCCATATGGAATTGCATTCCGAAATGGCCGAGAGGCTATCAACTATACCTGCAATTTCAATTGGCACTGGGAGAATTTGTGGTACAATCCGAGAGTAAAGATGGAGCAAATATTTGATCAAGTCCCACCAAGGAATTGAAATATTGTGGTGCAGTAAAGATTCAACATCCCCAATCAAACTCAGGTAATTGAATTTTTTTTGATGGCAATTGTATAACATAGTTTCTTGAACTTGATCTTTGATTCAAGAGTATATATATTGTTGGGTTTTGTAGATTCATACAGGAAATAGAACAACAACACA
Source organism: Papaver atlanticum (assembly GCA_023531105.1). Lineage (NCBI taxonomy): Eukaryota > Viridiplantae > Streptophyta > Magnoliopsida > Ranunculales > Papaveraceae > Papaver > Papaver atlanticum. The sequence goes on along the minus strand of JAJJMB010008071.1, from coordinate 7,439,195 downwards.
AATAGTATTTCATAATAGCATTCATGAAGAGGGAGGAAGTACTAGTGGTGGTAGCAGAGAAAGGGTAATCTTTCAGAATAGTGTGCATGAGGTTGGAAGTGGCAGTGGTACCAACAATGATGAAGAGACTATACATGTTGATGGCCAAGGTGAAAGACCCCCACCAACTCCAATTGTTGTAAGTCGTGAACCAGGGCAAGCATGGAGTGTAAATGATGAATGGGTTGTGTATGTAACTCATCCACAGCTTGGTCAGTATGTTGTTGTGCTTGTTGGAGATGAGTATGTTGTTACTGGAGGGGTGCGTCAAGGATTCTTTGCTAATGTAATGACATCACCTATTAGAGTAGAGATTCGCAGGAATGCATCAATCCCCATTCCTCCTCAAGTCGTAGTGTTTCCTCAACTCGATATGTTGTGTCCAGTAGTTGGCCGAATTGCAACTGAGGTGGCCGCAGTGGAGAATACAGGTTATGGAGAGGTAAATCCACCACACATGGGACCAGCACCAGAGCCAGAAGCAGGACCAGTACCACCATCACCAGTAGGAGCACCAGAGGAGCCTGTACCTGCAAGAGAAAGAAGTGGACAAAACTATCCTTATATGCGTCCAACTAGTAGGCAAGCAGTTCGGGCTCGCCAAAGGATGCGAAATGTTGGTCCAAGCAGACCCAATTCTTTCTAGACAGGTAAACTGCATATCTAGGTACTGAGAGGCGTTACTTAAGACTTTAGTTGTTTCAAACAACATCACTTTTTTGGAAACTTTGTTTTTTTGGTTTGATGTTGTGTAATGATATGTTTATGAATTCTTAATCTTAAAGCTAAAATGGTTTCAAGTAAATTAAAAGTTTGAGAAATCATGATTATAACAATGTGATTGTATGGCAAATTACTAGTCCAGGAAGATAAATTTATGAAACATCTCTGGCTAGGATTAGTAAAGAACTTAGTAGGAGAGTTAGATGGCATAAAACTCAAAAATTAGATTGGTTGAATCAATATCAAAACTTTATTGAGAGTTACCTGAGCATACCTGGAATAGACGCTCCAAAAGAGGGGAGAGAAGTTGATGGCATTCAATGGGAAAGAAGTTGGGTATGATTGGGTATGAGCCAGAGGGGGTTTAGCTTAGATTGTTAAGGGATTTAGTTTAACCAGACCGCGGGTATGAGTGCAGTTGATATAGGTATGAGCACAGTTGATGGGAGTGTAGGTATGTGTGATCAATTGTTGAGATTCATCTTGTGATTGTGCTTACAGTTTTCATGGGAGTTGTAAGTATAAGATGCAGAGGTTTTAGTTGGTGTTGATTATATTTTTCCTGTTTGAGTGATCTTGATGAAATTGTGATTGTGAAACTTGTGGTTAGAATGCTTATTATGTTCTTCACAATCTCCATTAAGGTTGTTGGTTGTGATGCTGAGACAATTGCATATGCAGTGATGATCTTGCTGGTTGATTTCCATAGAATTGTGAACTGCAGAGATTTCAGTGATTTAGGTGACATCCGAAAGAAAACCGATAGGAATCCGACCAAAACTAGTCGTTGAGACACAAACAGACAGAGCAACGGAAAGAAAAGAAAGATCGGAGGGAAGAAATCAGGTGAAAGGGAGAGAGAACGAGTCGTACGATGCGAGAGAGAAGACATTCATCTATTTCCGCCAATATACTCAATGCAATTATTTGAGTACTGTCTTCTAGGTTAGAATCTACTGTGCTTTTACCCCAATGGAGTTTGAGTTTTTATGCGAAAGTACAACTAATTTTGCCATCATACAGAGATCCATGGTATCAGTTACATATTCAGAGAGTAATTCAAAGTAAATAACAACTAACCATCTGGGGTTAACCTAGTTGGCCAGGAGTCTGGCTCTCAAGTAGGAGGTCAGCAGTTCGAGTCTCCGCTCAAACACTGGAGATGTCGTGTTTACTACTAACTTATTGTGGGGAAGGGGGCCGAGTTTGCTCATGGGAGTAAACTGGTGGCTACCCTGTCAGGGGGCAGGACGGGCCTATGCCTAGTTTCAAAAAAATAAAAATAAAAATTACAACTCCGTGATTTAGGTCGGGGATATCTGTTGATGACCAGGCTCGGTTGTTTATAAAATACGTTGGTCGCTTGACTGGGATTTTTGAGAGTCATCAGGACGTATTGTAACACTATCCTTGGCAGTTGGCACCCCTCAAGTGCCTGAGTTGACGAATGTTGAACTTATCTCTAATATACTGAAACCGTGGTGAGCTGATCCTTGTAACGCTATCCTTGACACTACGCTCTTTTATAGTATAGGATATGAAAAAAAAGACTAGTCTGAAATCTGAATCACCCACTCTCCCTCTCCCCCTCTGAAATTTCTCCTTTTTTGTGTGAAGGGTTAGGGTTTTTGGGCTTGCATTTGCCCACAATTTACTGTGATCTTATACTCATGTAGTGTTGTTTTCTTGTACCAAATGGATAAGACCAGGATAGACACTCACTGTTTTATAAGGTGAATATCGGACCGTAATACTAAAGTTGGTGAGTTCTAAAGTAGGAACTTGCATATGTCTCAAATTTAATTAAGAATGAGTTTGAGTGTTAATTTGCAGTTAGTTGAAATCTCAGGGTCATTGCCCTCAACTTAGTAAGTTCAAAGTGGCGATTAATGGGTAAAATTCACATTCTGATACCCACAAGCCTAAGTTAAACAAAATTTCATCTTATTTTATTTTTTCTGATTCATGAGACCATTCCCACAAAGTAAGCTACTCAAAAGCAACTATAAATTGAACAATGTTTTGGGGACTAGCCCAAAACAGTGGGGGACTACTTTCTTATTCAAATGTCCACCCAAAATTTTAAGGGGTGTCCTAAAAGATTAGGGATGACTAATCTGCCCTTATCCTAATTAAGGTTATAACTAATCCTAATAACCCACTAATTTAACCACTACCCACTAATCTAACCCCTAAATAAAAACCAAAAATCAGTTTTAAAACACATTTTTTTAATTCTCCTCTTCTTCTTCTTCTTCTCCTCTTCTTCTTCTTCTTCTCCTCTTCTTCGTATACATCGTCGATTTGAAAAAATTCATCGTCGATTAATCAATTTTATAAAACAATGCGTTCTAAGCAGACACCAAGAATTCCAGGATTGAGTCCGGGTCTGGCTAGCATAGCGAATCTCCCAAATCAATTTGAAGTTGATAAACAACTTTAAGCAAAGTTGGGAGACGAATTGAAGCATCAAACATCAACCAAGGAGTCTGATTCCCTCAAAATGAAAATCCGCAGGTAATTTCCTTCGTACCCATTCCTTTGAATCGTTTTTTGTTGAAGAAATCATCAAAAACCACTGAAAATGAAAGTTACAGCAGAGATTTCGGCTAGGAGAAAAATTTAAAACCCTAGAATTTGGTAACCGAACTTTGAATATGAAGAACAGTTCGGCGAATTAGTAATTTTAAGGTAACCGAACTATGAAGTTCGGTAAGCTCGCAAAAAAAATACGTAACCGAACTCCTTCTTTATATGAAAAATTTGAGTTCGGTTTAGTCGATAAATTTATATAAGTAACCGAACTTTCAATATGAAGAACAGTTCGGCCAATTAGTAATTTTAAGGTAACCGAACTATGAAGTTCGGTAAGCTCGCAAAAAAATAACGTAACCGAACTCCTTCTGTATATGAAAAATATGAGTTCGGTTACCTCGATAAATTTATATAGGTAACCGAACTTTGATAAAATATAGTTCGATTACGTCGCACTTTCTATGTGGTAACTGAACTTTGATCTGTCACATACAAACTTGTAGTTCGGTTACCTCTCAACTTATACCAGATAACCGAACTTTAGCCTGTTAACATTGTGTGTTTGATGTAATCCCATGTTCATCTTTATTTGATAAGACAATATTCTGTTTAGGTAATAATGTGGTTTTATTCATTAGGAACAAAGGGAAAAAATCTAATCCCCACGTAGACGAAGATTTGAGAACTCCAACACCTCGCGGTAGGATACATCTGGATTTCCGAAACCGTGGTACCAAAAATGCAAAACATGGAGGGGGATCATTACAGGAAGTCAATCAGGAGGTGATGGAGAATACAATTGATAATGTTATTGAAGAAGAGAATGATGATGAAGAAGAGCAAGGAAATGAAGACCAAGGAAATGAAGAGGTTGAATAACAATGAGAACATGTTGAGAATGTAGAGGAAGAAGAACAAGGAGAGTGCAAAGAAGGAGAAGGACAAGAGGAAGAGAAGGATGATGAAGAAGAGGGAGAGGAAGAAGAGGAGGGAGAGGAGGAAGAGGAGGAAGAGGATGAAGTGGAGGAAGAGGAAGAAGAGCAAGAAATAGTTCATGTTAAAGAGAAAAAGAAGCGAAAGCCGCCTTGTGATAGATACTCACACATTCCCCTGATAATTTGTGTTTGCCACCAGTGAACCCAACTTATGGTACTCCAAATAATGGAGGGGCCACCTTGTTTGGCTACAAACACTCATGGGCTGCGAAGATCTATGCGACAAAGGTATTCTTTAAGTTCATTTTTACCTAACAAAATGTTTTTTTTTTGGGACATGTTTTGTCAAGTATTAATAATGTTATGTTTTTTTCGTAGGATCATAATGATGCAGTACGTCTTATTCGGCGTCAAAAGGCGTCCAAATGGGATCTATCTTTGGAGTGTGACGATTTTCAATCAAAGGTGAAAGAGTGTGTTTTATGGAGAGCTATAGAGGATGCACATGCGGATTTTGACGTTGTTGCCGTATCCGCATTTCTCGAGAGGTACTATCCCGAGACATATACAATTCATCTTCCATTTGGCGAGATGGGAATTACTCCCGACGATTGCTCGAGAATAACCGGCTTACCAGTGAAAGGTAAATGTCTTCGAGAAGGCTACAACCCCTCGATGCATTATGAAGCTCTTGAAGAATTGGCTCTAAAATGTCTAGGATGGGATGCAAGAAAGGCTCAATGTGAGTTTAGACGTTCTGTGAGGTCCCCTAAACGTGGCGATGAGTATAATCCAAGAGAAACAAATGGAGCCTTTAAGAAGAGGTTGAAGAAATTCAAGTTGGTAAAGTTGAAGGAAGCCTTTGGAGGGACAAGAAAGAAGGTGGAGAAAGGAAAGTTGGTGATGGACCAGGAGACCCTTAGGCATCATGTCACCGCTTATTTGTTATATCAGCTAGGAACCGTCATTTTCCCAGACACTTCTGGAAATAGGGTGGATGCACATTATCTACAGCTTTTGGAGAATCTCGATGAGATTAACCAATACTCTTGGGCCACTGGGGTGCTTGCTTTTGTTCTAGGAGAGATGAGCAAAGGGTCGAGGATTAAGACAAATCAAATTGGAGGTTACTTAACTCTTATTCAGGTAACTTTCTACATTGTTAGTTAGCAAATTATTCCCCAAAATTTTCTGCTTTCAAATAAATTTTCATGTATGTGGTTAAAATTTTCGCATTTTCGCATAGGTTTGGATTTATGACCACTTCCCTTCATTGGGATTGGCTAGGGAAAAGACAGCTTATCCCTATGACGAACCTACAGCGGGAAAATGGTTGTTTTTGGACGCACAAAAGAAGTCTAAAGAAAAGCAGTTGACTTCGTTGAGGGAGAAATTGGATAAACTTACGGTGAACGATGTGGTATTTCACCCATACGCCGTACCCGATGATGTCCCTGTAGATGAAGAAGATATGAATGGTTTCTCTACCGTCTCGGCATACTATGGACCAATTTGGTATCCTAATGGCTACGCAATATATAATCCAAGGAGAATACTAAGACAACTTTGTTGTGTCCAAATGGATCCCGACGTGGAGAATGAAAATTTCAATTTGGTGGTTCAAGGAACAAAGAACACCGAGAAATATTTTGTTCCAAAACATGAACCAACTCCTACGGTAGGACATTGGAATGCACTTCGTAACTACTACTTACCTTTAGGTGATTGTGTACCTTGTGGTGGAGATGTAAATGCATGTGATGAAGATTATACGGGGTTTTATCAAGAAATTAGTCATCCTTTTGTGATAAATAGAGAACAACAAGCTAAGACTGATAAGGCGAAGGGGAAGGCAAAGGAGAGGGAGGCTAAGAGAGGTCAGAAGGAGATGCCTATTTGTGGAGAAGAAGCAAAAATGTTATGGGATAATGTGGTAAGAAAATGTCTTCTCTTATACTTCCTTGTTGTTTGAAAGTATTGAAAATATATTTACTTATGCTTAAAATTGGAATCAGGTGAAGAAGGGTACGAAATTATTGAAGAAATTGATGGCTAAAATCCGCAGTAGAGAGCCGATGTCGACTAAGGAACAAACCTACTACTACGGCGAGTGGGAGGGTCTTATAACTAAAAGAATGATGGAGCCAAGTAGGTCTAAGCAATTGAAGAGGGGTCGACAACAAGGAGAATGTTCAAGTCGCGCCATGGAGGAAACCGGACGAGTAGATGAAACCCCAAGTGATGAGGAAGTTCAGCCTAAAACTCGTGGTAAACAAGGAAGTGGTAAAAGGGTTCGTCGTGGTGGTCGTTAGTGATTTCGTATGGTTTTAGTTTCAAAAAACTTATTAGTTATAGATTTCGTAGTTTGGTATGTATAACAACTTTTATATTTGTTTTAGAACCTTGTTTTTATATGGAATAAATTTTGAATACAGGATTTTTTTCGGCAACCTGAAATTTAAACACAGGAGAGTTCGGTAATCTGTAACTAATTAATGGTTGCCGAAGACAGAGTTCGGTTACCTCGCAACATTTAATCTGGTTGCCGAAAACTCCCCTGAGGCTTCAACTTAAAAGTTCAGTTTTCTAAATTTCTAGCTTGTAACCGAACTTAATTTTCGGCGAACAGCTAAATACTACAAGGTTGCCGAAGACAGAGTTCGGTTACCTCGCAACATTTAAACTGGTTGCCGAAAACTCCCCTGAGGCTTCAGGTTAAAAGTTCGGTTTTCTAAATTTCTAGCTTGTAACCGAACTATAAAGTTCGGTTAGGCAAGTATTATATCAATGGTAGCCGAAACTTTCTATGAAGACTCATATATAACATGAGTTCGGCAAACTGTATTTTTTCACCATGTAACCGAACTTTACCTGCACAAAAATACAGGTTGCCGAACTATTATCTGTCAACTCAATAGAATACTAGCATTATCTCGATTTTGAATACCACACTTCAAAAAACATAGTATTACATTGATAAGCATACTTAGTTACATTGCATGTGTCATTTAATCATCATCAAGTGAAATTCGACCTTCATGTACAATTTCGTCAGATTTCGACAAAGCTTTCCACATCTCCATGTTATGCTCATACATAATACACCAATCCAACATTATATTGTAGTTAAAGGCAGGCCAAAAAGAGTTTCCGGATATTGGAGGCAGTGGACAATCGGGTTTTAAACGAAGGCCTATAAAGTGGTTGTTGTTAATCAATGCCATCACACATCTCCTTCGTTTGAGTTGCTCGACACATAAGGTTGTTTTCGGGGTGAAGGTGAAACTAGCATACTTTGAGAAATAATGAACCACACAATTAAAAGCCTCGGCGATTAAGTGTCCACATATCGGTATGCTCATCCAATAATCCCTTGTGATCGGATGGCCCCCATGAAGACGACGTTGATACTTAACAAATTGCTCATTGAGACTACCCACCCCATTGCACAACATTGTCTTGTAAAATGCCGGATTCTCCTTTAGTTTGGACAACAACCTTTGCCTTATATGAGTGATTGAACATCCATTATTTAGCTTTGCACCTTCGATGAAAGGCCCAAGTTGCTGATTGACAACATGAAAACCACAATTACCATCCGGAGGAACGTCTTCGGTGGATATAACGTATTCTCGAATGTATAGAGGTAGATCATTCAAATAGTCTTTATTTGGAGCATCAAGCTTCACGTCTAGGGAAGATGGTTGAATAGGGCAAATTAGAGACTTAAGCTTCACGTCGCCGGAAGATGGTTGGCTTGGTTGAGATGGACACATCGTACCTTTTTTCTTCAAATCTCGCTCACTTGTTTCGCCTTTCTCCTCAATACTCCTACCCCTTTTCTTGGTTTGCTCCAAGTACATTTCCGCGGTATACTCATGGGCCGATGGATCTCTAGTAAATGGGGTTTGCTCACTTTTCTTCTTACGTAACACCTTTGCATATTCTCTTAGTTGTTTTTTAGTTTCTTTTTTGCTTGGCCTACCTTTGCGTTTGCCTTTTGACGGTTCATAAACATTCTCCGAAGTTTGTGGATATATGATTTTCCTCATGTCATCCCAAAATATTTGTTTTTGGAGCTTGTTCATGCCACGATACATCTCTAGTACGGTTCTACCCATGTCGTTATCACCAAACTCCTTTCCGGCTTCTTCTCCCTTTGGAGGAGGGATGAAACTTAGATGCTTCCAATATGGATCACTGTCGCTTAAAGGGATTACGCCATGCTCGTAGTTGATTATCATATGGCGACAAGGGAGTCCCATAGACTTCATCATGTTACATACACACACCTCATCCCTCTTGGTTTCCCACTTATCAATCAACTCGACTTCTATGATCAACAACTTCATACATTGGCGAGATACGTTGTAATGGATTCCCTTGAACAATGGGTGGTCGGCGTATTTTCCGGTCATTTTGAATATACGGCTTTTTTGGAATTTCTCTTTAATTCTATCAATGTCGCGCTTGAAGTAATTATCCATAGCATTCCACACGGTTACGAAATTATCAACACATCCAAAGAGATTCTTCTTCAACCGATGGTGAGCCGACTCTACTAAACTTGTCGCTTGATTTCCCAAGTGTTTATATTGGTTGGTATAGGCATTAACGAACCTCTCTTTGTGTGGTTCCAACCATTGGCGAAGAACATACGATACAACACCGGGATAATCGGGAGTATCCCAATGGCCGATAAACTCCGCAAGATTTAGATGATACTCTTCCTCGGTAAGAGACCAACACAATGATTCCCATTCACTGTTGAAAGCAACCCACTTAGCGTAATTTAGAGCGTATTGTTTTTCAACTTCCTCTTTTGCATCCGCTCGTTCATGTTCCGGTAGCATCTTAATCTCTTCATATCCTTTTTTCTTGGGTGGACAAATTATTGGCTTGCACCTATTGATCAAATTACACCATATATGGAATGTACAAAGCATATTGTGTGCTAATGGAAACACTACCTCTATTGCATTCATCAATGCGACTTCATTGTCGGTCACTATAACCCCGGGAATATCATCACCTCGGAAGATTGCCTTAACTTGTTGTAGTGCCCAAATGTAACTAGGTTCTTGCTCGTCTCTTAAAAAACAAAACGCCACGGTAAACGGTGACTGCGTCGAAGTACGCCCAACAATATTCAACAATGGCATCTCGTACTTGTTCGTCTTATAAGTACAATCCATTATGAGAACTTCATGAAAGCATTGAGCCAATTGAACACTCGTTGGATGCGCAATGAAGAGTTGTGTTATCTCTCCGTCCGAATCCACATCCTTTTGAACCGCGTAGTCTTTCTCTTTGGCCAAAAAAAACAATTGTTGCATCACTTGTCTATCTCTCCATTCCTTCTTTCTAATTGTCACTATTGCATTATAAATGGTGGACAAAGATGAGTGGTTATCCTTGTTATCCTCCTTTAGTATTTGGAGCATTTGAATCGGTGAAAGATCCATTTTCCTCATTTTAGCTACCTTGTCCATCTCTTCAGGAGTTAGCTTGGCCGCCATGAAATGTCCTTCAAGATGCTCCGGACGAGGGTGGTTATGACAACCTTCCATAACCTTGTAGAGAACCCATCCACCCAATTCTTTGTTGTAATTAAATGCAAGCTTGAATGGGCATTTAATCTTCTTTGAGAAAGTTTTGTTCTTCCTATTTGTCTTTCTTTTATAAACATAACCCTTCCTCTTGTGACTTTTATCGGGATCACCGCTTCTCTCACAAACCATTTCAAAGCGGGTTTTGGTCTCTCTCCCATTCAATACTAATACGCACATGTCTTTTAGTGCATGTTGTGTAGCCCAACTCTTTGCCTCTAAAGGACTTTTGAATACCAAGTCATTCATGTAGTGATGGGACGTGTCATCGTACAAAATATCAACAGGGGTAGGTTGATTTTCCATTGGTTCTATTGGATCAGATGCAACCTACGAGTAATAGCACAACGTCAATACCAACTAAAAATAAGAAATACTTATATTTTCGGCAATGTAAACATAATATGCGATCCTGCCGAACAAAAAGTTCGGTTATGAAAAAACATTTGCGATCTTGCCGAACTTGTTCTTTGGATATTTCAAAACTATAGTTCGGCAACATAATTAATACAATCGACTAAACCGAACTATAGAGTTCGGTTATCTAATCAATGAAGGTGATTTGCGAGCTTGCCAAACATATAGTTCGGTAATAAAGGGACTAAACTCGACTCAACCGAACCATTAACTGTATTCTCTATAAAATTAGTTCGGCAACGTTTTCTGGAAAAAGATAACCGAACTCTCAAAAAACTCCATTAAAACAGAGTTCGGTTACCTGCGTATGCTGAAATGAGTAACCGAACTGCACATACAGGAGAGTTCGGCTAACTTTTTGGGAGAATTGCTAACCGAACTACTATCACCTAGCCGAAATTTCTTCCTGAAATTTTCGATTTGGCCTATTTTTTCCACAATTCAAGCTACATTAACTAATTTTGAGACATACCTGAGTAACCATAACTTCATATTCTGGTTGTGGCTGATAAAATTCATCATTTGAGTCGTTAGCTTGAGTTTGGGGAAAAAAGCATTCATCCTCTAAGAAATAACTCATACCCGGATCGTTAGAAGTGTTGACAAATAGTTTAGGAGATGAAAGAGGTTCTGATTCTGAGGAGGAGGTATCATCACATGAATCACTCATATCATATTTACTAAACTCAAAATAAAATTTTTTGGGTTCTTCTTCCCTATTTTTCTTCATCTTTTCTTCTTCTTCTTCTTCTCCTTCTTCTTCATCTCATTCTAACAAAACTATCCTATTAATAACTCACTAATCACTAACTAATCACTAATTAATCATTACACTAACACTAACTAATCTAACTAATTTAATTACCAAGGGTAAATTTGGTATTAAAAAAAATATTAGATAAGGGGTGACCCAAAAATACTTCAAATATCCACCTCAAAACTTTAAGAGTAGTCCCCCACTGTTTTGGGCTAGTCCCCAAAACAGCGTTCTATAAATTCATAATGATCATACAGATATTGTATACATGAAAACCCACAAGTGACAAGGCCTAACAAACCACAAAAGACTATATTTAGACAAGCCCATATTCAGCAGCCTGTCTTGTTCAATTGTTTCACAAACAAAAAGTTGAGCTTTATTTTATTTTTACCAAGTGGCTAGTGGAAACACGGATAAGGAAAGACAACTCAGGATACTGTGTTCTTAACACCTCCACAGCAACACCCTACGACAAATATCCTTTTTCAGGATATTAAGCCACTACCTTGAGATCTTCCTAGTCAAAAAGTGGATGAACTTCACTACGAATATCCCACGATCAGAGCTGCAATTGAAATAAATGGAGTATGTGTAAATACATGATTTGGAAAGCAGTTGGATTTGCCAGCAACTTTACAAGATTGTAGACAGCAACAAAGACAGAGATGGACCAAAATATGTAGATACGAATGAAAACACAAAACTTTCCAGTGTTTATGGCCTGGACAACCTATTTGTCTAATCTAATGTCTGGAACATATTATACACCTAAATACTACGATAAATTCGAGTCATATGCCGAGAGGATGTTTAATAGCTACCTAGAATTGCCTGACAACCACAGTATATAACACCAAACTACATCGAATTGATTCACACAACTAAAGTTGAAGACATAGAAACAAGTGGTCAGGTATTTGAAGAAGAACCAGCCTAACTTACCATAGAAAACTCAGCAGGGCTTCTAACATCTCTAATTAAGGTAACAGGTTTTTGATGCAGGATTTCTAAAACAAAACAAAAAAAAAGCAACATAGAATCAATTTGCATCACGGAAAAGGAAACTAATTCATGTAAACTCCAAAAATAGCACATCATCAGAAACAAAATCTCAGGCTTCAAGATATAATAACTGTGGCGTACTATAACGTAAAATGTAGACAGTCTACTAAGTAAAGCCTACAAAGAAGTAAAACAAAAATATATAAAACCATAAAATGTAGACAGTCTACTAAGCAAAGCCTAAAATGAAGTAAAACAAAAATATATAAAACCATCAAGCAAGGATTGTGTACCATCTGGAAACTCTGGAAACAACGGTAATAGTTTGGCACAAGATCACTAAACCATTTCAACTTATATGACTTTTTCCCCATCCCACATCCAACTCTGAGATAGCACACATACGAGATAAGTATTCCTAACAATTATATAGCCTCCTTCAATCTAAAGGTCATACACAAAACTTTCCAAAATGCCAAACACAACATACAGTTCAAACAACATGAAGCAAAACATAATGAAATATATTCTTAACTTATAATAAGTAGGTCTGATTTACATATAGCTCATGGTTCTTTAGGTTTCAATTCAAACTAAGAAGAGAAGTTCTAAATTCAACCTTGTTCCCTCATTTGTGCCTATGTAAATTAGAATTTTTTTAGTTAAAAGGTCCCGATCTCTTATGAGTAAGAAATTCAACTTTACTTCTGATATTTTCAAACCATTATTACATCCTATGTAGCCTTCAGGAATTTGGTGCAAAGCTTTTCTACAGTCTTTATTTGAATGGGTTTCAATGTATACGTCACTTTCAGTTGGCGGGTTCCTCCATTCTTTGAGCCTAGAAAAAATTCCATACCCCACAGTGATTAATGGTATTCAACAGCTACAATGTATTCTTACAAACTTGGAAGAGAAATAAACCACTATCAGATGTTTACTAGCATATGGCATTCCCCTTCTTGAGAAGGTTTTATAACGTTTTACACAGAAAAATATGAGAAATTTTGCAACCATAAACAGTAAAATCCAAGACCAAATAATAAACCTCCAAGAGCTTCCAAGTTGCAGGAATGAAAAGTGACTGTAAAGCCGTACGTTACATACCATATCAGCTTCGCATTGAGGGGAGCTTTTACTACCAATTGTGTGCTTGGTTTTTTGGTGGCTTCTACACTTAAGTGTAGACATAAGAAAATCGGAATCCCCTTAGCATAAGAAGACCAAGGGATCTCCCAAAAAAAGGGGTGCTCTACCTTACTCTTAGCAGTCGACGTTAGAACCGATATCGTTCTGCGATTAAGTAGTTTTCATCAAGTAACAGAAAATGAAAACTTAAATCAACAGTCACCTGATTTGTCAACCAGTCTAAGAGCATGTATCATTTTCCGATTCCGCCTATGCCGAAGTTGAGTACACAATAAACCCTTTTGTTTCTTCTTTCTTTTCTTCTTTTTGGTCTTCTGGATCTTTAGAAGCAACGTCTTTGATTTATAACTCAAAAAAATTCTTCCAACACCTTCTTCTTCTTCCATATCTTCTTCTTTATGTTTCTTTATCGTCAACCAATAATAACTCATTTGAAACGATCTATCTACTCATCTTCAATTCCTTGTTTGATGTAGGGTTTATAAAGGTTTAGGGCTCCGATTTAATGGCTGAAAACGTTTACACTGTTAATTAGGGTTTAGCTGAGCTGCCCACTCTATCCAGAGAAGGAGGACAAGTGAAAGGGAGACTTGTGTGTTGTTTGGCACGGAGACACATATAGTACTGGCATTTAAAGCAAGAGAAAGAGCCTTGAAAGCTGCAAAACCAGCGTGCTGGTCAATGTCATGTAATTGATCTCTTGGGTGCATTTCGATTTTCGATAGTTGTTCTCATATAATTGTACCATGGAACAACTTTTGGAGATGCATTTTGATATCAAAACAATAGCATGAGGACAAATGTTGCATCAAAAGCAAGTTGGATAAAGAATCATTAGTCACCATGGAAAAGAAGATATCACGCCCATAGCTCAATTATATGTGCGCGTGCCCTTCTCAGATGGAGGAGATGCTCTTGTATTCAATCACCTGCCAAACAAAAGAATGAGTTGCATTTTATAACCACTGGATAGCTGCACCTTGTATCAAGCATTAGAATTTCTTGATGAATTTTGTGCGCCAGTCATTCACATCTGTTAGAAACAAACATTATGGGATCACTTTAAATATCCCTCCGCGTGTGTCGAACGAAATATGTATGCCTGGACACCAAGTATCCCATTAGTTTAAAAACATACAGTTCTTTCTATTCGTTGTTTCATTCATATACAAAAGAATAAAGTTCAAATTTACAGATCCACAGATGATTCAGTATTTCAAAGGTTTCTTCTATGCACCCTAATTACAATTCACAGTTATTGGGAGAACAAAGGAACCTACCAATAACGAATAGTAATATATATGCAAGTTAATGTGACAATCAAAGAATCCGTAAAACATGGTGTAACACTATTCGTTGTCAGCTAGCTAGCATATGGTATTACCTTTCTTGCATAGGTTTTGTTATGTTTTACACAGACAGATTAGAAATATTCAATGCCTCAATATTGAATCAGGAACTGAGTTGGAGTGTTATTTTGCAGTTAGTGGAATTCTCAGGGTCATTGCCCTCAACTTAGTAAGTTTGATAAGAAGTGGCCATCAATGGATAAATTCACATTCTGATACCCAGAAATAAAATTTCATGACACCCAGAATTCCTAATAAAAAGTAAGCTGCTCAAAGCAAATGCAAATGCAAATTCATATTATATATATGCTGTGTACATGGAAACCGACGGACAAGACCTAACAAGCCCCTACAGACTTGTTAGATTTTGTACACCGGCAAGACACACCCATATTCCACGGCTTGTCTTGTACAATTGTTTCAAAAACCAGAATTTTACATTCATTTGACGAATAATAAAAAAAGGTTCTGCCTTCTGTGTAAACACTGCGACTGCGTGGAGAGCTTTTCCTTCTGCATCAAAGAGGGCAGAACCCAGTAAAATCCTGCTTGGAGCTTTATTTGTACCAGCTTACAAGTGGACAGTAAAAAACAGACAAATCACTCAGAATAAAGCTTTTTGAATACCTCCCTCCACCACAAACACCCTTTGACAAACATCCACTTACAGGATATTACGCAGATGCCTTGGAATCTTCCTTGTCAAAAGGTGGATGAACATCACTAACTAGAGCTGCAATTGAAATAAATGGAGTATTGCGTCAGAATATATGATTTCTAAAACGGTTGGATTTGCCAGCAACTTTTATAGGATTATAGAAGCCAGAAACAGAGATGGGCCAAATATGTGGATAAGAATGAAAAAGCAAAAGTTTCCAATGGTTATGGCCTGGACAACGTATTTGTCTAATCTAGTGTGTGGAACATATACACCTAAATTCTACAATAAGTTCCGAGTCATATGCTGAGAGGATGTTTACTAGCTACCTAGAATTGACTGACAACTACAATATATGACACCAGTTCAAACTCTCTTGAATTGATAAGAATCGAAACAGAGATACTCTGGGTATCACGCAGCAAAAGTTGAAGACATAGAAACAAGTGGTCATGTATTTGAGGAAGAACCAGCCTAACTGAGCATATAAACTCAGCAGAGCTTCTAATATCAACTAATTATGGTAATAGGTTTTCGATGCAGGATTTCGAAAATAAAAATATATAAGTAACCTAGAATCAATTTGCATCACTGAAAAGGAAACTAATTCATGTAAACCTCCAAAAATAGTACATCAAATCAGAAAGAAAATCTCAGGCTTCAAACATCAAGCAAGGAACATGCACTATCTGGAAACAAGGGTAATAGTTTAGCAAGAGACACTTTATATGGCTTTTTCTCATCCCACATCCAACTCATTATGCGTATTAACTATTAAGCATCTAATGATAGTTCAATGCAGGGACTCAGAGATAGCACACATATGAGATATGATTTCTAACATTTATATGAACCCTGAAGTTTCCGCAACCTACAGTTAAAACGGCATCAAGCAAAAACATAATGATACGTGTTCATAACAAATAATAAGTAGGTTTACATATAAGAAGAGAAGTTCTATATCCAACCTTGTTCCCCAATTTGAGCCTATGTATATAAGAATTTTTTTAGTTAAAGGACATGATCTCTTATGAGTAAGGAATTCAACTTTACTACTCATATTTTCAAACCATTATTACTTACTACGTATCCTTCAGATATTGGGTGCAAAGCTTTTCTACAGTCTTAACATGCATGGGTTTCAATGTATACATCACTTTCAGTTGGCACGTTCCCTCCATTCTTTGAGCCTATAAAAATTCCATCACGCACAGTGATTAATGTGGCAACAGAAAAATTTATTTTAAACTTTTCATGTACAATATGTTATTACGAATTTTGAAGAAGAAAAAACATGGTTTAGCACTTTTAGATGTCTACTAGCATATGGCATACCGATTTTTGACAAGGTTTTGTAACGTTTTACACAGACAAATATGAGAAATACTCATCAATGACAGTCAAATCCAGGACCAAATATAAACCTCGACGAGCTTCCAAGTTGCAGGAATGAAAAGTTACTGTAAAGAGCCGAACATATGTATGTACATACCATTTCAGCTTTGCTTTGAGGGAATCTGCCAATTGCGTGCTTGATTTTTTGGGGGCTTCTAGTCTTGATAATGCGATTGGAAAGTACCTTAAGAATACACATATTGGAATTAATTAGATATGAACGTAAAGTACCGCAACAAATCCTAATAAACAAAACAACAAACTTGTCATTCAGTGAAATACCAGGAATCTTTCAACAAAACGCTCTTTCATGAATCGCCCTTCCATCCTCACATTTGAGAGTGACTCACTTTCAGAGTCTTTTCTAGTGACATTCCGTTTAAGATTTAGGTTTTCGATTACTTGCTTCCACCGTCGAATGTGATGAGAATCCTAACCAAGTTTAGAAAATGGATGATGATCAATTACAAAGAATGAAATTAAGCAATCGACGGAAAGTGGTAAGGCACTTGGTTTAAAACGAATACTTACTGCTTTAGTAAGATACTAACACAATATTCTTTAGTGTGGTATGGCCTGTCATAGCCGCCCAAGCGAATGTGGAAATATAACAACATCAATTTATCAATTACCAACATTTCCCAATTCAACTGGCATCAGTCCCAAATGAGCTTCTGTCTACAACAGCAAATTACTTAAGCTCTACAACAGCAAATTATTTAAGCTTTAAGAAAATATAGAGGAATGAGACTAAGGAAAGAATTGAATTAATAGTTACCAGATTAGTCGCCAAAGAGAATCTTAGATTTCTAAAACGGCTGAATTTGCCAGCAACTTTTATAGGATTGTAGACAGCCACAAACACAAAGATGGGCCAAAATATGTAGATGAGAATGAAAACACAAAACTTTCCAATGCTTATGGCCTGGATAACCTAATCTAGTGTGTGGAACATATACACCTAAATCGACTGACAACTACAGTATATAACACCAGTTCAAACTTCATCGAATCGGTAAGAACCAAAACGGAGATACTTTGGGCATTACGCGATAAAAGTTGAAACATAGAAAAAGGTGATCAAGTATTTGAGGAAAAACCAGCCTAACTTAGCATAGAAAACAAGGCATGGAGATTATGGTAACACGTTTTTGATGCAGGATTTCTAAAACTAAAATATAAAAGCAATCTGGAATCAATTTGCATCCCAGAAAATGATACGAATTCATGTAAACTCCAAAAATAGTACATCAAATCAGAAAAATAATCTCAGGCTTGAAGCATCTATTAACTGTGGGGTACTGTAACGTAAAATGAAGACAGTCTACTAAGCAAGGAATACAATGAAGTACACAGAAACATATAAAACCATCAAGCAAGGAGCGTGTACCATCTGGAACAATGGTAATAGTTTAGCAAGAGACACAAAACCATTTCAACTTATATGACTTTTTCCCATCCCACATCCAACTCATTATGCGTAGTAATGAAGCATCCAGTTCTATTGACCATTATGCAGGAACTAGCAGATAGCACACATATGAGATCAGCATTCCTTACATTTATATAACCTCCTTCAATCGAAAGGTCATACACAAAAGTTTCCAAAATGTCAAACATAACACACAGTTCAAACAACATGAAGCAAAACATAATGAAATATTTTCTTAACTAATAATAAGTAGGTCTGATTTACATATTGCTCATGGTTCTTTAAGTTTCAATTCAAACTAAGAAGAGAAGTTCTAAATCCAACATTGTCCCTCATTTGTGCCTATGTAAATCAGAATTTTTTTTAGTTAAAGGTCCTGAACTCTTATGAGTAAGGAATTCAACATTTTACAGTTAAATCAGAATTTTTCTACAGTCTTTATTTGGATGGGTTTCAATGTATACATCACTTTCAGTTGGCGCGTTCCTCCATTCTTTGAGCCTAGAAAAATTCCACCACACACAGTGCTAAATGGTATTCAACAGCTACAACGTATTCTTACAAACTTTGAAGAGAAATAACATGGTTTAGCACTATCAGATGTTTACTAACATATGGTATTCCCATTCTTCACAAGGTTTTATAACGTTTTACACAGAAAAATATGAGAAACATTTATAAACAGTAAAACTCAAGACCAAATAATAAACCTCGAAGAGCTTCCAAGTTGCAAGAATGAAAAGTGACTGTAAAGCCAAACATATGTATGTACACACCATTTCAGCTTTTCATTGAGGGGAGCTTTTGCTACCAATTGTGTGCTTGGTTTTTTCGGTGGCTTCTACTCTTAAAAGAACGTACATAAAAAAAAAACACAATCCCCCTCACACAAGAGATCCAAGGATCTCCCAAAAAAAGGGGTGCTCTACCATACTCTTACCAGGCGACGTTAGAACCGATATCGTTCTGCGATTAAGTAATTTATAATTAAAATCAAATTTATAATTGTAATACTAATCAAGTAAATGAAAATGAAAACTTAAATCAACAGTTACCTAACTAGTCGATTAGGGCTTAGAGCATGTATCATTTTCTGATTCCGCATATACCGACCAATTTTATGAAGATGAGTACATAATAAACCATTTTGTTTCTTCTTCCTTTTCTTCTTTTTGGTCTTCTGGATCTTTAGAAGCAACAAATTTCTTCCAACACCTTCTTCTTCTTTATGTTTCTTTATCATCAACCGATAATAACTCATTTGATCTCATCTATCTACTCATCTTCAATTCCTTGTTTGATGTATGGTTTATTAAGGTTTAGGGCTCCGATTTGATGTCTGAAATCGTTTAATTAGGGTTTAGATGAGCTGCCCACTCTACCCAGAGAAGAAGAAAAGAGTGAAAGGGAGACTTGTGTGTTGTTAGGCACGGAGACACATACTACTGGTATTTAAAGCAAGAGAAAGAGCCTTGAAAGCTGCAAAACCAGCGTGCTTGTCAATGTCCTGTCATGGACCTCATGGTGCTGCTGCTGCACTCTTGTGTCTGTTGGATGCCTAGTGATTTCTTGGGTGCATTTCAGTGATTTCTTGTTCTCATAATTGTACCATGGAACAACTTTTTGAGATGCATTTTGATATCAAAACTAGGCCTGCACATATCCGAACCGTAACTGCAAACCGAACCGATAACCGCATAAACCGAATCGTAACCGTACTGAATCGATAATCCAACGGTCGGTCACGGTTTTAATTTTGATAACTGTTAGATCTTCGGTTCGGCTAACGGTCCACCAATAACCGCAACCTAACCTAACCGATTAATGTAGGCCGTTGATTTATTTCTATTCTGATCAATCCTAACAGTCTAAATTCGGGTAACCCTAGAGTATATATATTAGAAACCCTAAACTATTAAGCAGCTTCTTCATTTCTTCTTCATTTCCTCTCCGAGACTTGGTCTCTCTCCAGTCGCCTCCATCACCGCCAGTAGCATATAGTCACCTCCTCCACCTCCATCAAGATTCAAAACTCAAGAGCACCACCACCTCTATGATCTAGTAAGTAGTAAGTGTTTTATCCTTGATTGATTTTTTTTTAATCAATTTCTAGGGTTTCTTTTGATTCTCGAGATGGTTTGATTTCTGTTGTCAATCGATTACTGTTTATCAATCGATTTAGGGTTATAATTATTTTTTATTTTTTTATTTTTTTATGTTCTCAGACCTTGAAGAGCAGGACCAGCAGCTGGAGTTCTTCATTAAAAGATAAGGAGTTCTTCTAGAGAGTATTGTCAGCTCAAACAGGTAACTAGTGCTTCATTCGATTTGAGTTCAATCTTCAGTTTGACTTGTTCTGTTTGATTTGAGTTCAATCTTCAGTGTTTATGAGGTTTTGTTGATTATGAAATTGAGTAAAAGGGTTTGTTGATGTAAAATGTCTTGAAAAAGGTTTGTTGATTAATGAAGTGATTTATGATCTGTGACTGTGAGAAAAAGGGTTTTAAACTTTTAATGGGTGTTGGTTGAATTACTCTTTGAGAATTTATTTACTCTTTTCAATCTCTGTTAAATGCTTCATATCACATATAAAAGTTGGAACTATTTGTGTAATACTTATGTTGTGAAGTGAGATTTTGGTAACTGAGTTGTTAGAGTTACAAATTATACCTGACCAATTAGTACAGTGGCTAGGGTTTGATGATGAAATCCATGATTGTAATGCTGATTGGTTCCTAAATTGTTGCTTGAGCTTAAGTAGAATCCTTTGTTCTTCCTTATCTTCTTGAATTGAATTGAATGAGATATTAATGGTATGTGCCTGAAATCGAATGAGTAGTGAAATGTGTGCTTGTATTAAGAACTAAATGTTGGAAATGATGTTTCTTGCAGAGATATGTGTGCTTGTATTAAGAACTTGCCAGCCATTTCCAACTCAACTAACTTCTTTACATTTCGCAGGGGCTGTAAATGGTAATGCTTGGATCAAGTTTATTTTCGTTATCGAGATGCAAGATGGCAGGTGCATCTCCAGCCTCTCAATCCCCTGCAACTGAGTCTACTGAAGTGACACCTTCTGTAACACCTCAAGTTGATGCTACACAAGAAACACAGCATGCTACACAGGACCCTGCACCTGAAAGTGAACCAAAGAAGAAGGGAAAAGTGAGATCGAAAGTATGGAATGATTTTGTAAGGCTCAATGAAAAACAAGCACAATGTAAGCACTGCAAGAAGAAGTTGCAAGCCGATAGTCGAGGAAATGGCACCTCCAGCATGAAGACACATTTAGGCACATGTCCTGAGAATCCCAACAAGAAGCTGAAGGGACAACAGAGTTTAGTGTTTCCACCACCAAGACTAGGACAGTCATCACAACTGGTTGCTGTTAGTTATGACAAGGATATGTGTAGAAGGAGATTGGCTGAGTTTGTCATAATAGATTAAATGACATTTAGAATTGTAGAAGGAGAAGGGTTTAGAAGATATAGTGAACAGTTGGAACCTAGATTCAAGGTTCCAAGCAGGATGACCATTTACAGAGATCTTTTAACAATCTACAAAGATGAGAAAGAAAAGTGGAAGAAATATTTCAAGGAAAGTAAACAAAGAGTCTCTCTCATAACTGATACATAGACCTCTCCAAACAACTTCAACTATATGTGTGTGGCAGTGCACTTTGTTGTTATTCATTGGAAGCTTCAAAAGAGAATCATCATGTTTTGTCAGATCAAGGGTCATACTGGAGTGGAAATTGGGAAAATGCTTGAGAAATGTTTGCTGGATTGGGGGCTAGAAGATCTTTTCGGTGTGACTTTGGCAATGTCAGTGCAAATACTGTGGCGATTGAGTATCTTCAAACTAGTATCATCAATTGGACATGAGCAACAGTTAGATCTCAATACATACAGGTTAGATTGCTTTTCTTTACTTACTGGTGTTTTTACTAAGTGTCATGCTATATAAATTGTTAATTTCAGTTGAATCTGTACTTGAATGAATTACTAAGCTAACCCAGATGAAATGAAGTGAATTGTGTTTGTCATTTAACTGAAGTTTCTTCATTACTTTACTCATTTTCAGTCACCTGCATCATCATTTATCTTTCATTTTGTTCCATCTTGTCATTACACTTTGTAACCTACCATCTGTTCATCCTGCATCTCATGCTGTAGATTAATAGCATCTTAGCTCTGTAGCAGTAATTATAGTTTTAAATCTGCATCCTAGTATTGTCTCTTTCAGTTTCATAGCATCATCTGCATTTTAGTTAAACTTCCAGTCATTATGTTTCAGTTAGTCTCATCGAAGGTGTAAGCATTTTAGCATAAGTTAGGGTTCTGCAGTTCTGAATTCATCAGTTTGCTGTAACTATGTTTCTTTCCATTTGTTATTTATAGCTTATCTCTGTAACATCTCAGTGGTAATGGGTCCTGGAGTTTGTCTGTTATGATTTCTATTGTTTTCAGTCTTCTTAGTTTAAAAGCGGGGTACAATCCATACTTGTTGAGCTTGCTTATCATCATTATTAGCATTCATCCCTGGCAATTTGTTTAGTTTTCCTTTTGAGTTTCAGCAGTTTAGCTCCATTCAGAGAAGACAACAATTCTGAAAATTTGTTTGTTTTTGCTACATCTTTTTATTGAACAAGTACAGATTAGAACAAGTACAGATTAGAACTTAAATGACTGCACTATGTAAACTGTATTAAATGCCTTGTCCTCTGTATATGCTTGTGTATCTTTACTGATTCTTTCATGCTTTGTCATTACTCAGTTTAGAACAAGTACATTTGTTATTACTCAGTTTAGAACAAGTACAGATTAGAACAATTTACTGATATTTCTGTGTTTCATTCTTTTATCAGGTAAGGTGTGTTGCGCATGTTCTTGCGCTTGTTGTTAAAGATGCAGTGTTGTTGTATCACAAGTCAATTAGCAGCATCATATCAGTTATCAAGTATGTTACCGGTTATCCCTCTAGGTTAGCCAAATTCAAAGAATGTGCTTCTCTTGAGAAGATTGATTGTAAGAAGATGGTTTTCTTGGATGTGAAGACCAGATGGAATGCTACATATCTAATGCTTGAAGCTGTCATTCCATATGAAAAGGTCTTTAAGAGGTTAGAAAGAGAAGATAAGAGATTTCGAGATAAGTATATTTTCAAAGAATCTGAATGTGAAGCTTTAGCTAATACTGATGATGACACTGTTGTAATTGATAGTGAAGATTATTTTCTTAGTTCATCTAGTGAGTCTGAATATGAAGGAGATGTAACTAAAAAGAAGAATAGGAAGAAAAATAACAAACCCCGTCATCATGCTCCATATGCTGCAGACTGCTCATATGCTAGGAGTCTTGTGAAATGTTTAAAGATCTTCTTTGATGCTACTGTTAAGTTCTCTGCTTAAATACAGGTTACTACACATGAATTTTTATGGCAGTTGGCTTTGATTTATGAACAGTTGGTTCGTCTTAGAGCTATATGAAACTGAGATTATCATATTTCTAGGATGGAAGAAGTAATGTTTAAAAAGTACAACACATATTGGGAGGATTATGAAGATATGAACTCCGTTCTGTTTTTTGCTAAGTTGTTTGATCCTCGAGAGAAATAGTCTGGTTTGAAGTTTGATCTTGAATGTTTGTATGAGCAAGATGATTTCAGGGTTGGAACTGTTTTGAAAGCTGTGAAACAAGATATGGGAAAACTTTATGAAGAGTACAACACCATGTATTCAAATGCCAATGCAGATGAAGGTGACATCATCTTTGAACTTTAGTTATCTGCTTTTGTTCTACTGATGTCTTAGGTACTGGGTCAACAACTACTGCAGGTGTAGATGACATGGTAGTTTGTGTGCAAGAAGAGAACATTGAGGATATGCTTGAGTCGAGGAAGAAAAGGCGAAGAATGAATGTTCACTCTACTCATTCAAAGTCAGAACTTGAAAGGTATTTGCTTGATGACTATGAAACATCTACCAGGGACTTTGATATTTTGGCTTGGTGGCAGACTAATAGTACCAAGTATAAGGTACTATCACTCATGGCGAAGGATATTTTGGCAATACCAGTGTCCTCAGTTGCTTCTGAATCTGCATTCAGTACCGGAAAGCGCATTCTTACTCCATGGAGAAGCTCGCTATCTTCCAGGACAGTTGAAGCACTTCTCTGTACGCAAAGTTGGTTACAAAAACCTATTTGTCTTGATTTCATATGTGACTATGTACCATATGACAGTGCCAGCATTGAAGAAGGTAGTGGAATCTCTTCTCTTCTTTTTTGACTTAAAATTTGTGTTGCTTTTCAACATTTGATCTTATTTGTATTGCTTGTTTTTTGTCAACTTAATTTACTTTGAATACTCTCAAGTGATATATATTTTGTTTGATTTGCATTCTTCCATGAATCCAAGTTCATCTTAGATGCCACGGATTCATTCTAACAAACTACTTCCTTAGAGGTCATAGAAGTTGTTATTGTATTGTGGAATTTTGATGTAAAGGATTAGCTTCAGTTCGATAATAAGTCATGACTGATATGTAAAATATTATCAGTGTTTTCATCCATGGAAATTCTTAGAGTTGATTCCTTTGCACTTAAATTCTATTTACATTGTTTTAGTGAGTGATATATGTAGATTACTGTCATTCTGTTACGTTGCTTTCTTAACACTGCACTTTGTTGGTGACTTGAATCACTTGATATTATCTAAATAGGAGATATGATGTCTAGTAACTTATCTCGTTTATGCATGGGAATGAGAAAGTAGATGCAGGCACAATATGTGAATATCTGACTTTTGAGTAATTCTCTTTGCAAACATTTTGGGCAAGGATGAGGATTAAGGGGATGATTGGCTTGAGAATTGGATGGACTGCAGTCTTTTACTTGTCTTCAACTCTTCGTGCTACTTTCTTTTCTTATGTTAAACTTTAAGACTATTGTGTGTGTTTGATCTTTAGACTCCTTGCTTTTGGACTTCAAGTCTGTTTTTTTTTTTAATCTTTAGACTCTTGTAAGTTGTATCAGTTTATTAAGAATCTACTTGTTAGTTGTTATTTGTTAAGTATGGAATGGATGTACAGGTACAAAATCTGTCAGAATTTTATGATCTTTTATTTATGGTTAAAACCGAACCGAACCGTAAAATAACCGAATAGTGTCGGTGCGGTTAAAAACCGAACCGAATACTAAACCTTTCGGCTACGGTTTCAATTGTGATAACCGCACTATACACGGTTAGGTCAACGGTTTTACCAATAACCGCACCGAACCGAACCGAACCGTGTGCAGGCCTAATCAAAACAATAGCATGAGGACAAATGTTGCATCAAAAACAAGCTGGATAAAGAATCAACATCCACCCATGGAAAAGAAGATATCCCGCCCATAACTCAATTATGTTGTGCGTGTGCATGGAGAGGAGATGCTCTTTTGAAAGCCAAGTTCCAACTTTCACAAAAGATTATGAAGTATGTGTTATAGGTCCTATCGCATCTGATAGAGTTGGATGAAACTAGGCAGTTGATTCCATTTAAAGTAGAATATGACATAACACAAAAAGTTTGCTTGTTTGGTCATTTGAAACTTTTAATCACCTGGCAAACAAAAGAATGGGTTGCATTTTATAACCACTGGATAGCTGTACAGAGAGGATTCCTAATTCCCTGTTGAATGACTGGCGAATTTCTTGATGAATTTTGTTAGCCAGTCATTCACACCTGCTATAAACAAACATTATGGGTTCACTTTAATTATCCCTCTGCGTTTGTGGAATGAAATATGTATGCCTGGACACCAAGTATCCAACTAGTTTAACATACATTTTTTTTCTATCCATAGTTTTATTTACAAAAGAATAAAGTTAAATTTACAGATCCACAGATATATCAGTATTTCAAAGGTTTCTCCTATGCGCCCTAATTACAACTCACAGTTATTGGGAACAAAGGAACCAACCAATAACTGTAAGTACAAAAGCCAGTAACTCTATTTCAATAACCATCTAACGGTGTCAAGTAGAAACACGGATAAGCAAAAATGTGTATCGCAGAAATCATATACGGATAAGCAAAAATGTTCATCTAAGTAATCCTGTCATAGGAAAGGTATTGAACTGTTTTCCTTAGTAGCAGGCACAACAGACAGACAAAACTGTGCACAGACTCAAGACTGCACTCTTCACTAATCACATGTATCCTGCACACAAAATTAGGTGTTTGTATCAAATTGGAGACGTTATTGTATAGTATGAAGAGCTTATTATGCAACATATAGTATAACGAGTTTTGATTCACCATGGTGGCACACTTACCTTAAAATTCTGTTTTTTTAACAACTCCAAGCACAATCCTGCTTCCGTGAGCCTCCCTCTTTTACCGTTGAATTTTCACATGGTCTTCCGCATCTCTTTCTTTCTTGTGCAAGCGTCGAAGAAGGTAAACTAGCGAGATACTCTTCTTGTGGTCCATTATTTTCTTGCGCGGAACTAGAGAAGGAACATGAACTGGTATTAACGAGTTCAAATTATCACACAATCACCAATTATCAGCTTGTAGCCGATGGCAAAGTCTTTCCAGCCTGCACAGAACATGTATTGATACACTTAATGGTCTGACAAGAACCTCCCAACTGAGACATTCTTCATTTTGTAGCTAGACATCCAATTTATCTTCCCCACATCCCACCATCAAGCCTAAAAACTAAGAAATCATACTTTCTTAAGCCAGTGTCTTGCACAAATTTTCCCAGCCTTCCTCAAGGTAGGAGCCATTTTGAGTTTTGTAGCTAGATAAGTGAGTTTTATTTTTTTATGAAGTCTATAAATTGTTTATATATTACTCTCTAAGTTAAAATTTGAATTTAATGAAAAAGAAATTTTCTCATAACTTTAATGTGGTTAGATATTGAACTAAAACATATTATTATAATATAACTTAATACTACTTCTAATTTACAAATTAAATTTAGAAAAGTTTATTTTCTACTTCTTTTTCTTTTGAAAAAAAATCTAATTTATCTAATTATAAAACCAGTTTTTAGCTAATTGAAACGTTAACCTAATTCTTATATATAATAATTATACAGAGTAATATAATAGTTGTGAAATTCCTTTTATAAAAGCACTATATTTTCTTAACTTTTTTATGTTGAATTAAAATCAAATTTTAAATATCATAAATAGGAAGATTTTTTTTTTTTTTTTGATGAAACATATATAAATAGGATGATAACTGTTAGTTATGACTAGAGCTGGCAAACAAGCTTAAAATCTGCGTGTTGGACCGGACTAGCCCGCAAAAACCCGCGCCCATACTCGTATCTCCATCATCCGCACCATGTAATCTTCTGGATATGGCACAATATTGTCGTACACGTGGGAGAAGATTATTTCTCCAACCATGAGCTTCCAACAATTTTATAATCGTTAATAAATTGAGGAACCGCACCTTGCGCAGGTTACAAAAATTGGTAATTATCTGCAAGGGAATAATAAATAGTATCTAGATATTCAGCGACTGGGCACAAAAATTCAAACATTTTGTGTTGTCCCGAAAGAAGGGATGCTCAAGAATTCGTGCAACTTGCATTTTAAAGTCCCACCTTAGACAATTGGAAAGCGTTAAACGTTGTTGAGGTCCATCGTCGGAGTGTTGACTATCATAAAAGGTCTTACTATTTTTCTACCGAACGATATCAAATCTTGTGTATAGTTTGCATCATTCCCTACGACAAAAAATGATTATAAAACTACTAATTTAGAGTGATCTATCTACACAATTGTTTATACAAACCTATAAATAAATAAATATATACATTCAAAATCCTGGCTGATTTGGGTTATATGCATTTTATTTGGGGCTTATCACTATCATTTTGAAGTAAAATAAAAATCTCCTTAACCATTTATTTTTGTTAACATAATTTACCCTTGATTGACTAGTTCCGATTAATCGTTTTAGTTGTTAATTAAATATATTAGATGTGAAATCGACAAATGTTAATCAAACTTCAAAACATGAAAAAACTAAAAAAGTTTGAACTTTTTTTAAGAAAACCAACAGAATCGGTTGATATGATGCTATACGTAAACTGATTCTGGGTTGGTGTTCTTCATCCACCAAGAAGACCAAGTATTAGTGAATGTAGATAAACATAAAAGCCGATTTATACAACTGGTGGAAAGAAATTTTCATTCATACTCATTCATTTCGGATTAATATAACTCACTTTCGTGGTCATCACGTATGCATTTAGTGCGTGCAACTAGCCTTTGAACCCCTAGACGACCCTAATCTTGTTAGGGTTTACATAGAGATCTACTCACAAAATCTACACAAAAACTTCTAAAACTCTCAATATTCATCGGAGAAATATCCACTTGGAAAATTGAATGACATATAATCCGAGTTGACTTCCAGAATTTTGGACTTCATGAATTCATAACTTTCATAAAATATGAATTATTCTCCATTTTCCTCCAAATATGGTTTTTTTTTGCGACTTCCTCCTACACAAACTTACTTTGTCAGTGTTCAAGTGGAATGTCGGAAAACCTAGCTTATGTAAGAGAAATTCGAAAAATACTTACAAATTCTCGGATCGACAAGCCTAAATGGATACGGGGAAAAATCCTCTCTTGTATGCCTATAATTATTTATCCCCTTTTGAATAAGATGGAACCTATCGTACATTTCTCGCCAAGTTCTTCCCTTTGTATTTCATAATCTACCACATATTTGATGTACACCCTGCTCTAAAATATTTCCGGTGTAATTTTTCCACTATGACATCTTCATGTCGGGTTTCATTGTATTATGTTTTGATTATGGAAAATTCTTCGGCAGAGTCAAATGATGCCATGCTTGTAGACATATAAAATGTGTGTTTGTACTTTGTAGTATATGAAAGTAGGTATGTGTTGTTTGAGTAGTGGATGAAGTATGAGTGAACACAATATGCAAGTTTGAGACAAATTTGGTGTGGGAAGGAGGTCCTTCTTATATAGAGGAAGACCCAACGACTAGTTTTTTTGAAAAAGGTGAAATTGTGGGCAATCGGTGCTCGTGAATGCCCATAAAGACTGATTAAGCTTAATACCAACTAGAGTTGTTCCTTATAGTTGCCAACATCCACCGATTGTAGCTTTGGAAATCAACAAAAAAAAATTGAACTTTCCATCGACCAGAATCGTGTTTGCACACATGAACTGATAATGTTTTGCAAAATCAATAGAAAACTGGCACTTTTTAAGGCTTGAATAATCGGATTATTTGAATACATATAGAAATCGATTCAAGGATAAAACCCAAAAAATTGGTTCATAGGTATAGTTGCATGGACCGATTGTGTGCTTGTATTTATAAATAATAATTTGAAGCATGCATAAACTCATTGTACCATAAATACGTTAATATCATAATTATAAATAAAACCCATAAATTTATTATGCCATTACACCATTTTTCCACAATTAAAAAAACCCATGATCCAGACGAGTTCTACGATAGTTACAAACCACTATAAATCTTAAAACTTAAATTTATAATATCTTAATTAGCTAGCATAATAAAGAATCAGGGAACTAGAGTATTGGGAGTGGTAGTATTGGGAGCACTAGCATCAGCACAACCACTAGCACCACCAACATTAGGAGTATCACCAACATTGGCAGAATCAGCAACAACACCAGCATTGGCAGCATTAACAACAATAAATTCTGCTAAAGCATCATCACCAAGTTAATACAGCTCCTCCATCTCCATCTCCATCTGAGTTCTAATTTCTCATCTTCTCCTTTTTTGCAAAGTTGTTGAGCTCTTTAAGTTCTTCATAAGCAAGTTTATCTGCCAGTTCCAATGCCTACTCTAGTTTGGTCTCTTGACCAAAGGCGGACTTGTATTGGGTCCTTATGACTACCTCTGCCCTCCTGTTAAAATCCTCTTGTTAGACTTCTCGGTTGTAAAATCTAAGGTGACTGAAATCCATGTCTACAAAAAGTAAAATCGAAACAAAAAGATATAAGTATGACTAAAGAAGAAAACATTCAATTCTAAACCAACATAATCAGTAGATAGGACACATATATGTAATCTATTTTTGTCCAGAAAATATACAGAAAACTGAAACCCTAGGGATCGGTGGATAAGACGCATGAATATATATCGATTCTCATGTGGAAAACTGAAAAGACAAGTGAATGTGAACGTAATCGGCAGATAAGCCACGTGTATATGAACCGATTAACGCATCACAAAATCAAAAAAAGAAATGTACGAAAGAATTGGTCGATGTTAAAGCAACCTATAAACCGATTCAGATAATCATATTTAGATATGATGATTATCAACAGAATCAGTGTTTGTAGATGTATCTTATGCACCGATTCTACTACTTGATCTTCCTGGACACGAATAATAATAGAAGAATCAGTAGATACCACGGATCTACATCCAACGCTTTTTGGTAGTTTTCAGAAATTCTGATTTGCAAAAATTAAATTTTAGATGTGTAAATCAATAAAAAGCGATGATATTTATAGATCAGGTTAATGGATAATTACCTTAAATACATCGACCGATAGAAATGGAAATTTGATGAAAAGATTAGATTAGGGTTTTTTTGGAAAGATTTGATGAAAATGGAAAGTTTTTGCTGTTTAGGGTTTTAATATTTTTTGTTGCTTAGAGAAAAATGATGAAAATAGAAAGAAATTTCTACCTATAGTAGTTAAAATTAGGAATCAGTAGAGGATAGTTTGGTATTTTTGCTTAAATTAGACACCCTATATCTATAAATGGATATTTGTAGAGGACCATAATAGCAGATTGTGTATCAGGGGTGGAACTACATATTGATCCTTCTGCTGGCTTAAGCCAGCCCCAAAGCTCAGAAGAACTTGGATATTACTGTGGTTTTAAAGGTTGGTTAAAAAATCATGTCTAAAAAATAGGCTTAATCCAGGTGCAAAAAAATAAAATAAAATCAAGCCCATATAACTCTCAAGCCACTCCCACATTCAATTTCTAGCTCCGCCGTTGTTGTGTATGGGGTAAATTTTTAATACAAACACTCCTCAATTTCAAAGAGCCATGAGAGATTCCGCTGAGAGCGGCGCCTCATGCCATTAAGGCAAATTGAACTGGTCTATATAACACAAGCAAAGCTAGTCTAAATTAGTTATGTTTTGTATATAAACTAGCGGTAAATATATAACGTAATATAAAGGTAAATATTGTATATATTATCGCTAAAAAATGGAAAGTTTTTATGCTTCTGATAAAATAGGCTTTTGGAAATGGAATGGCGATGTTGTGAAAAAGCTTTACCATCTGATGATAACTATCTGGTTTATATGGAATGATAGGTGTAACCTTGTTTTTCAGAATGTTAATCCAAATAAGAATCTCTCTATTGAAAGAATCCTCAATCTAAGTGAACATTGTTTATCTCTTAATAATAATAATGTGTCTTTTAGTCCCTCTGTTTCTTTTCAGGTACCCAAGCTTCGAGTCCTCTAGACAGAAATTGTTACAAGATCAATATAAATGCCTCTTTTGTCAAGGAAACTCTCAAGAGTTGCATTGGGCTAATTATGAGAGATTTTGCAGGTGATTGCAAAGGAGCCAAAGGAAGATGCTTTGTCGGAGGATTGATTGAAAAATATGAAGTGGAACAGCTGGAATGCGTGGCAATGTATGACGTTCTGTGCTGGGCTATGAGCAAAGGTTTAGCTTCAGCAGTGTTTGAGTCCGATAGTGAAGCTTTAATCAATTCTATCAATGGGCGGACATCATCTGTTCATTGGAGGAACTATGGATCAATACTTGACATTAAGTTTATCTTGGACAGACATGCTGGTTTGTATTTTAGTCTTGTTAGGAGATTTAA
Organism: Papaver atlanticum; assembly: GCA_023531105.1. Lineage (NCBI taxonomy): Eukaryota > Viridiplantae > Streptophyta > Magnoliopsida > Ranunculales > Papaveraceae > Papaver > Papaver atlanticum. The sequence goes on along the minus strand of JAJJMB010008071.1, from coordinate 7,407,297 downwards.
AAATAGTATAGCATATTTTCTGGCAAAAAAGACCATAACCACTATGTCTGTTTTTGCGTATGATAAGGTTGTCCCACCTGATATTGAAGTGGTGACCCTTAGGGAAAAACCATCTATATCCATCAATTGTCTATAAATATAATTATTTTTTTTGAATAAAAAAAAGAAAGCTTTGCGAGTTCCTAAAATTTTATTTTAAATGGATTGACTATCAAATTTTTAAACAAATTCTATTCGTTGGCATATAATTTTTGAAGCAATTCTTGAAAATTGGCATGTGTAGTATATGTTTCTTTAAATCTTTTTTTTTGTTTTTTGTTGAAAATAAGACATATATCGTTACCAAAAGCCTCCGTTAATATGTGGATTCAGTCTCTTAAGAGACAAACTCGTGTTGAGTTGCTCGTTCAATGACCGAATCTCTTAGATTAACATTGACCGGAAGAGTTACAGAGTTGTTATTCATAAAAGTACATATATCATAAGCTTTGACAGTGTCAAAGGTGATTGCGGGAATTAAAAAACTAGGTGGTTGATCTCTCCATGCGACTGCAAGATTTGATTTTCGTCCCTCATTTGCCAACAGGCCTGCCACTTTGTTTGCTCTTCTATCTACATACTGAAAACCCAAAAAAGAAACTAGTTGTGCTGCCTTTATTTTAACTTCCTCCAAAATAGCTATGCATTGCCATTTGATAGATAATTCCTTCCCTTGAAAGTACCAGATTGTAGCTTGATTGTCCCCTTACACTACCAGATTCTGAATATTGTTTGAGTTGGCCCATGTTGTAGCCTGTAACAGAGCTACAACTTCTGCCTCTTCAGCTGAGAAGGTCCCGCATCTACCCATTTCTACTTCTTGAAAAGTACCTGTCCAGTTTCGAAAAATAAAGCCAAAGCCAGCATCAGTAATTTCAGATAACCAAGAAGCACCAAAATTGAGTTTATATGTGTTTGTGAGTGGTAGTTCCCAATATGTATGAGTTTTTTGAATACTACTTTCATTCACTGTTATTCTATCTAGCTTTTCAGGGTGCCAGTAAGCATAATGTCTAGAGATGTCTAAAGCCAACTGTTCAGGTGATCTATTTTTGTTTTCGAATACTCTAAGGAATATTTCTTTCCATATAAACCATCACTTTGTAGCCGCAAGAGCCATCGATACTGAGTTTGGATCCCCTGTTCTCCATTCATTGTATCTGTCTAAGAAAGATTTTGTAGTATTAGAGTTTGAGTGTACTCCCTGTATAGCCAATGGATCCAAGTTCCATACAACTTTAACATAGTCGCAGTCAAAGAACATGTGATAAGTGGATTCCCCAATCGTCTTGCAGAAAACACATTGGTTGTCCACATCCAAAACTGAACCCAGCTTCTGATTTTTTGGTAATATACCTTGTAAGCACTTCGAAATGAACAACTTTATTCTTTGTGGCGTATCCATACTCCATAAACCCTTCATGAATTTTTTAGTTGAGTTTGACACCAAGTTAGAAGGATTTATAAGTTTAGCATACAGGGACTTGACAGAAAAATCTCCATTTCTGGTCAGAGTCCATCTCAGCTTATCCTTCTTTAGATTTCCTTCTTTAGATTTCCTTCTTTTGTGGTATAAAGTTTGATATTCATAATTTCATGTACTATAGAGCTATCAAAAATTGAATGTAATAATTCCATGTTCCACTTTTTTGTATCTGGGTTAATTAACTCAAATACAAAAAAGTATTTCTTCTAGTGACAGAGTTTGTTAAGATGTCTGTCCTTAATGGAAGCCATTTATCTTGCCAGATACTTATAGAAGTACCATCACCCACTTCCTAGATGTTATACTTCTTAATATGTTCAATGCCCTGTAGGATACATTTCCAAATCCAAGAAGCCTTTGATTTCTTCTTAGAATGTAAAGCACCTGATTTTTTAAAAATATTGCCCACAGGTCATCTGGTTAACTAACCAGCCTCCAAGCTAATCTACCTTTAAAACATAGCCCTCCTTGTTCTATTGGTTTACATAAGAAATAAAAGCTTTTATGTAAATCCCTTTGGAGTTGGTGTGTATCTCCTTGAATATCATTAATCCTTTTAGTAATTTTCTTTGGTAAGATAAAGCAACCCATACTAAACACAGGCATGTTAGAAAGCACTTATTTGTTCAACACAATTTTACTTGGTTGAGAAAGTATCTTTCCGAGCCAAGTTTTTATTATTTGTTCCATTTTTTCTATAATGTTGCTGAATTTTTTTAGTTTTGAGTCTTTGGACCTATCTATGAATAGTGGGACTCTTAAGTTAGTGTCTTTTATATCATTTTTTTTTCATCAATAATTTTTGAAATTAATGTTTGCTAAAAAAAATTAAAGCGTTTTTTATCCAAAGCACTTCCAAAATTCCTCAACTTTTAAAAGCTGGGGTGGAGGAGCAATCATAATTACTTTATGATTTAATTTGTCAATAATAAAAATAAAAACAAATATTAAATAATTACTTTATTTTAGTTTGATTTTATATTTGAAAATTATATATATTAAAAAGTCGCTAAGTAAGATAAAAAAAAATATTTAGCAATCATAATAATAGTGACAACTAGTAAATTTAATATTATATATATTTATATTTAATATAGTAAAAAATTAATTATTTTCAACCCCAATAAAATTGAATAAAACTATTTTCAGATATATGTCTGTTGTTTTTTTCATTTGCTACAATAACAATGGTTGAATCTCATATTTTACCAAACACACTTTAATTATTTTTTTAATCAGTTTTAACTTTAATTAAATTTTTACCAAACGTCTAACTGCTTTTTTCTCACAGCACAACAGAGCACAGCACGAAAATGCTTTTACAAAAGCTGCAGCAATACCAAACTAAGCCTTAATCTATCCTTGTTTTTCGGGGAAAAAACAACAGCAAGGTACAAAAAATAATTTTGGTTGTGGATCTTTCAACCAGAAGCTTAAATGGGTGCTCCATTTTTTTATGCAGCTTTTCTCGTAACTTTGTATGAGGGTGAGGTACTTAATTGAGTTATACCGATCACCAAATGGACACTCACGAGTCACGACTCAACCTCTTCTTCTCTATCCTCTCACATTATATAATAAGCTAATGTGATTAGATTAGACTAGACTAGAGAAGAGAAATGCATTATGAGATTCGTTTGTACAACTTTGAAGTTCAGGACTGCTTTGAAATATGTCCATCACATCCCACCGCACCACACATTTCACACTCGATAACCTCTTCTCTATGTACCTCGTAATTTAATAACAAAAATGATAGGTTCTTGGATTTGCACCGGGCTCTAATACCAGTGGCCCCTTGCTAAACTCCAGTGGTGGCGGGGCCCACCATCTCTATTACGGCTTCGGTGCAAAACGAAGTGCAAACTTGGGTCGATGTGGAACTGCTGATTCAATAATGCCCTATAATCATATCCAACCAAACATACGGAAGCTATTATTTTCTGACAAATTCAGACTTTTTTCCGTGATTCCATCGCCTGTTCAATCAATGTCATTTCCTCCCGCTAGTCATTGACAGCTGGAATGGAGGGAGTAACGGACTGGGGACTTTGTTTCTCTAAAGCAAACAGCTAGCTAGGACTAGGGTCTAGTCTAGGAGTGCCACTTTTCACAAGCTTCCTTTCTTAATTAATTTGTTTTGAATTGGTTATTTATTTGAAATTCAAATGATTAGACATCATCCTCTCTGGTCTAGGAATATTCTCTTTTGCTCACTAAGGACTAGCCTAAGGATAAATACAAAAATAATATTTGTTATTATTCACCACTGATGGCATTTACCTCAGAATTACGTTTTTTTAATACCTCCTGCCAACACTCTCCGATGAACAACCATTTTCAGGATATTAAGCCGCTGCATTGGAATCTACCTAATCCAACCAAAACAGAGAAACTTTCCAATGCTTAAGCAGACCTTTTAATGCTTCACTTACTGAATCTTCTCCAGGATCAAAATCATCGTCCAGAGAAAACGTATCAGGTTCTTCAACCTATTCCTTCTCATCTTCACCTTCTTTTCATATTGCAAATTTAGCCAGAGCATCACCAATTCTATCACCATCACAATGTTGTGCATATTGAAGAGCGCGAGGATCGTTAAGAGGTGGAGGAACTAGCCAATCGAGGATAAGACAGTTGTGGTTGAATCTATCCATCCCTGTCATTAACCAGTAAGAAAAGACAATCAATCAAACACTAAGAAGTAAAAAATAAGCTTTAAAGAATAAAAATTTCAGAACTAATTAGAGAAGAAAATTACAGAGTTATGGATTTACCCCATCACTTTGCACCCGAAGGAAACGTGGAAGTTCGAAGTGTTTAGCTTTTCCGATTCCGCTCAAACCGACTATCAAGTAAATAAACCATTTGTTTGTTTCTTCTTCCTTTTTGGTCTTCTGAATATTTACAAACAACAACTTCGATTTATAACTCTCAAAATATCTTCCAACACCCTCACCTTCCGTATCTTCTTTAGGTGTCTTCATCTTCTTTTACAGTAACTTAGATAATAGATGGCAGAATGGATAAGAAGATGTAATGATGGTCTAACTTGTTCTTGTAGTGGAGTAAAATGTACCACGGCGCACCTTTCTAGGATGCATTTTGATGTCAAAACAATAACATGAAGACAGATGTTGCATAAAAAGCAAGTTGGATAAAGAATCATCATCCCTGGAAAGGAAGATAATGTGCCCATAACTCAATTATATGTGCGCGTGATGGAGATGCTCTTCTGAAAGCCAAGTTCCAGCTTTCATATATAGAACATAAATCTGAATTTTTCGATCACCTGGCAAACAAAAGAATGAGTTGCAATTGTAACCACTGGATGGCGGCAAGGAGAGGTTTTCCTTGTTTCAAGTCATTCAAACCTGTTAGAAATAAACATTATGGGCTTACTTCTATTATGCCTCGGCGGCATGTTGAAATATGTATGCACGGACACCAAGTATCCGATTAGTTTAATAACATGCTGCTTTTTTTTATCCATTGCTTCGTTTACAAAAGAATAAAGTTCAGTTTACAGATCCAAAGATAATTCAGTATTTCCTAATTGCACCTTGGTTACATCCACAGTTATTAGAAGCAAAGAAACTAACTAATAACACAAAAGTTAGTAAACTCAATTTTTACTATCTCAACAGTGCAAGTAGAACACCGGTAAGGAAAAATTCCTCATGTTTATCTCAGAAATTCTATTACAGTAAGTTATCAATCTTTTTCCTTTGAGCCTAGCAGGCACACCAGACAAAAAAACTGTGCGCAGACTCAAAACTCCACTCTTCACTAGTCACACGCAACCTGCACAAAGATATTTGCATCAGATTAGGGACACTCGACTTTATACTATAAAGAGCTTATTATTCACCATTGGTGGCATTTACCTTAAAATACTGTTTTTTGAACAACGCCACGGCCAACACCCTACGACAAACATCCATTTTCAGGATACCAAGGTGTTGCACCGGAAGAACTTCACTATGAACATCCCCACAATCAGAGCTGCAATTGAAGCAAATGGAGTATGCATTGGAATACATATTCTGGAAACAGTTGAATTGCCAGCATTTTTATAAGAGTTTAACAGGCAGAAACAAATATATGGATCATGATACGTAGATAAGAATGAAAACTTAAAACTCTTCTAGTCTACTGTGTCGATATTTATAATCTAAATACTATAAAAACGTTCCATTCATCTGCCGAGACTCGAGAGGGTGTTTCAAACACCTAATATGATACGCACGGAGAATCGTGTTGCAAAGCTTATGTGACCTCATTATAGATCTGGACAATTTTGTTATGGAAATAGGCAAATAAAACCAGAATAAATAGAAGAAACAAGAAAACAAAATAGAAGAAATCTGGTGTGGACCAATAGAAGCTATTGGTGGGAAAACAAAACATCTCTAATGATTAAAATTTGCCAGACTGCAAAAAACATTTCTAATGTGCACTGGCAATTAATATGGCTCATCTAGTCCTTGTAAATAAAGCTTTCCGTTACGAAATCCGGATCATTTCAGTAGGCTACCGCTACTTTATATAAGGATCCGTGCAGGTACATGAAGAGTCAGTATAAGCAGAAACTAGAAATAACACTGTGAGTTTAGTGTACAAGTCCAACTGGATAAGACATGCTGAAGAAAACAAAAAAACTTCACAAACGATACATGACAAGAACGAAACTGAGACACTCTACATGACAGATTATAAGCTTCACAAGTTCATAAGGTGTGCTAATCTCATACTCGACTTAATACACACAAAGAGCAGATACAAAGATACAGCTTATACTAACCCAAGATCTACCTATGGTAATTGAATAGGACTCTAAAGTAACAAGATAGTTCATTGATACAAGACAAAGAAGATTAAATGTTGTGTTCTTCTATCCTTGACAAGAAAGTAAGATCAGCCTTGTTTACTACGATACTTGTAAGTTGTAACTCTCAAAGCTCAGCTGTCCTAAGATCATGTTATTGTGTAAATGCTGGAATTCAAACTATGGTAGAATGTGGGTACAAAGCTTATATAGGATGCCTCAAGTTAATCATACTATTAGAGCTTCAAGTAATTTGTTGATATTAATTGACGAACATCAATGCAGACAGTGTTCCTATGGATCCAATATGAACACTTGGTGCTAGTAGTGTTACAAAAAATTCATGTCTCTTACTAACTAGGTCCAACAGATGTCTCAAACTAATCATACTCTTGTTTCGCTTTTGGACAGCTTTAACCATACTAATTTGTTACATAAGCCTGTATACCGAAGAGAAAAGGATAAATCAAATTACACTCTACTCGTAGTATGTGAATTATGTTAGTTTGAATGGTTAGCACCTAGCAGTTAGATTGAGTAGGCAGTACTACATTTGCAAATTAATATGAAACAATGAAAGTTGCACAGAATTTTGTATCACTAAAACAAGGTGTAGCCCTATCCAAAATCTACTAGCACATTGTATTCCCATTCTTGACAAAGGTTTTCTAACTTTTTACACAGAAAGATATAAGAATATTACACCCATGAACAGTCAAATCAAAGATAAAATGATAAACCCCGAATAGCTTTCAAGTTGCAAGATTGGAAAGTGACTGAAAAAACCATCATTACAGCAATGTATCGAGGGAATTTTTCCTAACTACTGTGTGCTTGTCCTTCTAGTGGCTATTACTGTTGAATCCTTGATATTGTGATCAGAAAGTACCTTACGAATACACATGTTGGAATTAGTTAGACATGAATGTAAAAGAAAATTAAATTACTGACTAAACATAACAGCATTTCACAACACTACCACAAACACCTCATTTTCCAAATCTAGTGAGTAGCGACGACGTCAAAGAAGGAATCAAACATGGTCTTGACCTAGCTTTCTTGAACCTATTATGAAAATTATACCTCATTTTGCCAAAATGAGCTTGTTCTTGTTCCTGTTCCTGGCTCTAATGATGATAAATCGTTAACCAATTTTTGCAGAGGATGTCCATTTCCCCGGAGATAAAGCTATTATTACCACAACATATCCTGAAATAAACAAAACAATAAACTTGTCATTCCGTGCATAAGTAAGACACAACAAAAGCAAGCAGATGTGATTGTGGGATGTCATATGTTGCAATACCAGGAATGTTTCAAAAAAGTCTCTCTTTCACAAATCGCCCTTCCATCCTCACATTTGAGAGTGACTCACTTTCAAATATCAGATTCACGAGAGGCTGAACAGACATATCTACCTGATGTTCGTTGAAATGAACCGTCATTAATACTTGCCAAACCCCAGTAGTGTGACTGGTACATATGCCATCAAAAGCTCGACGTCTAAAGTATTCATAGCAGTTGACACTGGACCCGATATCGTGCTGCGATAAAGTAATTGATAATTACAACCTATTTCTAATTTTAATCAAGTAAATGATAATGAAAACTTAAATTAATAGTTACCAGATTAATCGCCTTTAAGAGCATGCTGAATTTTCCCATTCCGCACATACCAAAATGAATACATAATAAACCATTTTGTTTCTTCTTCTTTTTCTTCATTTTGGTCTTCTGAATCTTTAAAAACCCAAGCAACTTTGATTTGTATCTCAATAAATTTCTTCCAACACCTTCTTCTTCTTCTTCTTCTTCTTCCATATCTTCTTTATATTTCTTCATCATTAACAGATAACTCATTTGATCTCATCTATCTACTCATCATTTCCTGTAGGGTTTGGGTTTTGCAATTCTCAATTTGATGGAGGAGAAAATTATGGTTCCCAAATGACACTTTCCCTTTCTTTTATAAAATCTCTCACATTCACACTGTTTTTTTATACATCATGCACCCACCCAATGGATAAGGGCAGCTTCTTATGACTTGCTGTTTAGCTCATTGGACCAATTTTACCGTCTAGGGCAGGTTTCAATAGTTCTCATGATAATTGAGTAAAATGTACCATGGGATGCAACAGCTTTTTGGGATGCATTTTGATATCAAAACAATAACATTACGACAAATGTTACATGAAAATGAAGTTGGATAAGATATTACTCCCATAAACGAAATTATATGTTGTGCGCGTGCCCATTTCAGATGGATGAATAGCTGTTTTGAAAGCCAAGTTCCCAATATTTCCTAAAGAATCCTCTAAAGTAGACTGAAATATGTGGACTGGTCACTGGTTTGTATGTGATAGAGGAAATGAGATAAGTAACTGACGAGGCCTAAGCAAGCCTACCACAAGTCAGTCTGTACAGGCAAGACAAAACCATATTCCCCAGCCTTTCATGTTCGATCATTTCACAACATAAATCTGAATTTTTCAATCTTTTTTTTTTTTTTTTTGAAAAAGGGGGTTTAATATTGATAACATGATGTCGAGGAGGCATAAAAAGAACAGAGGTACAGACGGAAAAAAGAAACAAATTACAAGATTAAACAAGCATGCGCCATCTTAAAAAAGTCATGCAGACAAGAATTACAAACACCGGATTACTGACATCCCAATCGCTTCGGATAAAGCTTTTCCTCCCAACGAGCCACCAGGTCTTCGAAGTAGAATCCACCAAACACCTTAGATGGAAGTCCCCATTGATATAAGAGAGATTTAACTGCCAAACAAAACGATGTGTTGCATGTTGTAACCACTGGATAGTTGCAAGGAGAGAGGTTTTCCTTGTATGCATTAAAATTTCCTGATGAGTTTTGTTCACAGATCCCCAGATAATGGTTTCTTCTAATCTCAAGAAGCATTTGCCAAAATTGCTGAAACTCGCATGAATTTTAGATCTTGAACAAAACCAAGCCAAGCAATAACTTAAAAGATTTAAACAAATTGAGTGCAGTGCTGTTGGTTTTAGAGGATGTTAAAAGGAAAATAAATCGTCTTAGTCCTGTAATATGCATTTATTGGCATTTGAGGAATACATGATTCGATAAAAATGTCTGTGGAGTTAACAGATAACAATAAAAAGAACACAACGAATCCTCTTGTCAAACACGAAAACTTATTTTACATGATACTACTAGCTAGACCAAAATCAAACACAAAGAGGTACCAAAAGATTTCCTACCAGGACTTTCAGGTGTTGATGTTATTGGAGATACCGATGCTGCTGCTGAAACTGTTATTGCTGCTTCGATTTGACCAAAAGCGATAGCTAAAGATGAACAAAGCAAAAGACGGAGCAAACAAATTACAGATCCTAGATAAGTATACATATTGGACTAATTTATGGTTCCCCGTATTGGACTGAAAAAGAAACAGAGAGATTTGGGGGTGTGATTGGTGTTGATCTGCTCATTTATGCTGCTCCCAATCGTCATTATACCTCTAACAAGATCACAAACCACATTATACAACAATGATTCAGAGCAAACATATCTTGCGTCTGAACTTCCTTTTTTAGGGCTTCTAAGGCTTCCCTTGAATCTTTTTCAGGATCAGAATCACCTACTAAAGAAACATGGAAAACCAAAGTGTTAACATTCCCGATTCCGCTCACACCGATTATCAAGTAATAAACCCTTTTGTTTCTTCTTCCTTTTTCTTCTTTTTATTCTTCTGGATCTTTAGAAACAACAACTTTGATTTATAACTAAACAAGAAATTTCTTCCAACACCTTGTATCATATCTTCTTTATGTTTCTTCATCTACCATTTACATTAACTTAGATCTATCAACTCATTTCACACTCTGACTCTGTACTATGGAGCAGACTAGAACTCTGAATCACCAAGTCTCTCTGTCTCTCAAGTTTTTCCTTTTTGTAGGTAGAATTGGGGTTTTGGACTTTTACTGTTGCCCACAATTTATGTGCTGTGAAATATCTTGCAGACTTGCACCATATCAGGTGGTTAAGGGTACTAGCTAATTGGTTCAAAAGTGAACAAGGGTAGAACAGACTTATTACTACAGTCTTACCTGTGTCTGAAATGATTGGTAGTTCTTTGAGATCGTGGGTGGAAATCTCAATGTAATTGTCCTCCAAGTCGATAAAAGTGGGTTTTGAACAAAATTTTCAACCAAAACTTCACACTGCAATGGCCAGTTTAGCTCATTAGCACCTCTTGTTCATAACAACGATAATCTCATTGTTGAAATCAAGCATTGCAGACATGAAAACAAGCTGACAGGGCCTAACAACTGAAACGAGTAATAGAGAGAAAAACAGTACATAACTACATATGTAGAAAGAGCAAAATCCAAGAACTTGGAAATGTAAGTTGACAGTGAATCTCAATTTTGACAATTTTTTTGCTTGATTTCGGTACTTAGTATTCCATCTTCACATCCCTGCACAAACCTATTTCCCGCCACCACGACGCATCAATGATCAGTAAAGAGTCCTTGATAAATAGCAAAAGCAGCCACCTGATCTATGGAGAATACATGAGCACAGATAATATCCCTGTTAGTAGGGTCAATCTCAAGAGCTTTCTTAATATCAAACTCAGCCAGATCAAAATCAACCAGATTGATATAAGCTTGGGCCGGTCCGTAAAGTGCCTTCACATTCCGTCTCTCAATCTCCAGCACCTAGCAAATAACACAATTCTGGCGTGTTCAGCACAACAAGAAAGTATATGATAAACAAGTTATAACTGAAACTTCAGAAGCTCAGAAAAGGGTTAAAGTTGAGACCTTTGTGCAAAGCTTCTTGGCCTCCTTGTAGCTTTTAAATTTCAGCTTGCAGGCTGACCTTAAGTGTTTTTCTCCTCTTCGCTGAAGGGAGAATGGTACTCGATGAATTTTGCACCCTAACCCCTGAGACAAGAAAAGAAATACTTGGTCACACTCAACTACTTCCCTGGATCAGAATGTACAAGAAAAGATGTACTATGATACTAATGAATAGGAGTGTCTCTTGCATATTTATTACCCACCTTGAACAGTGCATTACCTTCTTTCTTCTTTACTGCCAGCAGCCACAGCCTTCTCGCCATTGTCCAAGGTCCCACGATTCCTTATCCTGTAGTACATAGCATCAACACACAGCTTAAATAAGCAAAACCAAAATACACCCCCAAGTGCCAGAAAGCAGAAAAAGAAGGTGTTTCCCACCAACCTTAACAAAAGATACAAGCTCAACTTCATAAGATACGGTTGAACCAGGAGGAACAACAGCGAGCTCTTGCTGAGACTCGGAAGAGCAAAAAGCATATTTGTGTTCCATAGTCACAAGTGCCACCTCAACCTTTTTCATAGTCATTACAGCTCTACCAAGTCACCACTTACTTCATCTGATCCAAGAAGCAAAATTTTTAGCCATCTCTATATCAAGCACAGTACAGCAGGAAGATACAATGACTCTCATCCGTACCGTTATCTGTCTAGAACTCGAACAGCTCTTCCTCATGATGGCCCTTTTTCAAAAATATTGAGAGCTTCCAATTACCTTCACTGGAAAATCAGAAATACAAGAGTTCTGATTATTTCTCTTATCCAGCATCATATGAGAAATATCACACCGAAAACGAGCCCATTCATACATCACACTTTTTAAATTACCTTTGGCAACAGTTCCATCATTGGGTTTCTCATATCCCTCTCCTTCTTTAAGAATCCTCTTTACGACTTTCTTGTCCAGGAGAGCAACTCGAGAAAGAGCCACAGCCAACTTTATAGCAGATGAAGATCAAATGAGAAAAGAAAACCCCTTGGGGCTTCACCGTCAAGAGAACCTTCTTCTTCATTTTCCTGACAGCCTTCTTCAAAGCAGGACAGAAATACGCTGAATACAAAATAATTTCATTATAAAAAGAATGATACAAATTGAGAAAATATATTAGAAAAAAAAAACACAAATCAATGCATTCAGAAAGGAGTAGACATCAAAGAAGAAAAAGGAAATCATGCCTAAAAAGTAAAAACTGTGAAATCATACTTTATGAAGCCATTGTCTCGCACAGATATTTCCCAGCCTTCCTACAGGTAGGTGCCATTTTGAATTTTGTTCACTTCCACAATCCAACATGCTTCATTAGGACCCTGAACAACTCCCCATTCAAATGTTGGAGATTCTGTGGGAAATCTAGGACAGTATGCTTCAAAAATGTGCTGGAAAAAATAAATAAATAATAATAATCTTATGTCAACTACTAGGTAATACATATTACAGTAGCTAGCAGGAAACATACAATGGTGATGAACATGTAATCATTCATTCAAATACAAAGTCACTATGCAGTAAACGTAAATTGGGATTAGCTTGCAAGTAATCCAAGATACAATCAGATATTCTTAGTTGTGGAATTTCTAGGTAAACATGGAATTGTTTGCATCATGGTCCGTAACAGAAGGCGACATAGATCAATATAACTATCAGTACAAGTCTATTGTCTTGGTTTGACACTAATGCTTGTAATGTTGATGCATCTTCTCAAACTGGGGTTAACCGAGTCATTATGTGTCAAGAAGTCCAGAATGATCTGATTTTGCCGACTGCTGCCAATCAATGTACTCACTACTCAAGCTCTTTTGGCCCAGAAACATGTCTGTTAAGCAGATTTTGCTAATGGAGGCAAAGTAAACTAAGATTATTCCATCTATTAACTACAATTGTATGTTTTGACCATCAGAAGACCTCTAGGCAATCACATAACCTCAAACGGTCCAAAATCTTGACGTTAGCAGCAATAAATAAGTTTCTGGACCAAGTCATTAATGTATATGAAACCCATATATATTATCAATCTTGAGGTGAATTTAACCAATCATTCTTACCGTGATTATCAGAGCCTCCCTTTTTAATCATTCATGGCCTTACACATCTCTTTTTTCTTGTGCAAGCGGAGGAGAGGGGAGTAGAACATTCTTCTCGTAGTCCATTTCTTTCTCGCGCAGTAAGTGGAGAAGGAGCAAGAGCAAAACACTCTTTCCTTGGACACCCATTCCCCTTGAAAACCTTAACACGAAACAGCATCCCACCATCACGCCTAAAAGCTGTGAAATCATACGTTTTAAAGCCATTTTCTACCACAAAAATTTTCCAGCCTTCCGCATGGTAGGTGCTATTGCGAGTTTTGTTCACTTCCCCAATCCATTCACATGCTGGAGATTCTGTGGGTAATCTAGGACAGTATGCTTCAAAAATGCGCTGAAAATCGAGAAAAACAAAATCTTAAGTTGGTAAAAATGACCGAAAATATGATTGATTCCCATAATCTTACCCGTTCTGTAACAAATACAAATAGTTGACCAAAAATATGTGTGTATTTTGATAATGGCTAAGATACCCTTTATACGGTGGTGTCGGGACACGGGTGTTGATTAGGAAAACCACTAATTAGTCAGGGAAAATACACACCCATCAGTATTAAAATCAATCACTGTATCTGAAATTTCTCTCTCTCAAAACTTCTTCCCTCTCGCGATAAACTCATCCAGAGATTTCTCGCTCTGGCGATAATCAAACTTATACAGAGATTTCTGGAATTCTTGTGTTCATCAACCGTATAAATCTTTTTGGTCATCATCACTGTCTTCAGTGAATCTTTCTAGGTCAAAATCCAATTTTGAAGCTGTCTTCAGTTCTTCTTTCTAGGTCAAAATCCATTATCTGCATTCTATTTGCTTCGTGGTCCATGGAATTTGTGATCAGGGGTGGAATTCGATTAGTTTGTTGAACTGGGGGATAATTTCTGAAACAAACAAGTAAGTTTTCTAAAACACTAGAAATTTGATGTTTCTTCATTTTTTCAATTAAGAAAACCCTGAAATTATTCATATAGTTTATAAGATTCTACTTAAACCCCTAATTCTGATGAAGGTCAATTTCATGTTAGGTGAAATGGTTCATTTAATACTAGATAATCCATAGTTCATTTGATACTAGAAAACTAGGTTTTTAATGACGGTTGTTTTTTTGAAAGCTTAAGTGGTAAATTCAATCATGAGTATTATAATTAGGGTTGTCTATTATTTGTATTTGGCGGACCTCAGTAATCGTTTTGTGTAATATGTATGTGATGGGATTTCGAAATCCAGAATTTGTAGGTATAATCAATGGGTTCTGGTAGACTTCCCAAGAAGAGGACCAAGAAGGGGATTATGAAGGCGATTAAATTGGAAGTGAGTGGAGGAACACCTTTATATTTTGAAGTGGAAAGTGCAGCTGTGGAGGACAGGTAAAATAGGAACTACTAGCAGAGGAGTATACTGCGTTCAGATAATGTTTTAGTCTTGAGAACTTATCTACTAATTATTTGTAACTTATTCATTGTTTCTTTCAACTTTTTATTGTGTTTCGCATTAGGTTTGCCTACCCTCTCAAAAACCGGGGACGCTCCTTTAATATGAGCAATTACTCCATCTTGGGAACACTAATAGAATTGTGGAATGTGCTTTCTAAAGACGAGAAAGATTTGTTCAAGACAACTGCGATCGGGCATTTAATGGACATCCCGAAAAACATAGTTGGTCTACTGCAATATTTTGTTTTCTAATGAGTCGGCAGATCAAATTCGAACCTGAAAGAAGGAAAAATGGTGAAATGTATTTAAGAGTTGCAGACAAAGAATTGTGTTTTCGAAAGACGGACTTTTCTATGATATCCGGTCTTAGATTTCGGGATTTGAGGGATAGAGCTCTCGATGTTGACTCTCAATCGGGGGCGTCAAAAGACTCAAAACTCAGGCAAAAGTATTTTTCCAAAAATAATGCAATCGTGGGAAAGGATTTGTATGACTTTCTATTTTGCAAAACAGTCTCACAGGATCGGGTAGAGAAGGTTGGAAGGGAAACCAGTGATAGTAAAACAAGTGATGCCAGTGCAACCATATCTAATAAAATGCAAGTCCGTAAGGCAGGATATAAAGACGTAGAACCGGTTCCATGTCCGGTTGAAGATAGGGTGAAGGTGGCATTATTGTATGTGGTCAACATGTTTTTGTTGGGGACACAAGACATCCATGGAATTGCTGACGATTTGTGGCACTTGGTGGACAACCTCTCAGAGTTCAACAATTATCCATGGGGCGAGAGGGTGTACAAGGAAACTTTGTTTCAAAGTGACTCTGCAATCAAATCTCAAATGAAAAAAGGAACTGCTGGAAATATGATTAGTAAACCAACTGTCAAGCCAAAAGGAATGCCACAAGTGTTGGTGGTAAGAGTGATTGGCCTGATATTTTCTGCATGTCTAGTATCTGGTAATTGTTGTTTTGATAGTTTTTGTTTGTACCGCAGGTTTGGTTCCTTATGTTGTTCCCGGGTGTGCTTGAAGAATGGGGAACAAAGAATACAGTTAAAGGGTGGCGCCCTCATATTATTGACGTGTTGTGCAAGGAAGTCATTCGACATCAACATCTATGTGAATCAGTGGCGGCACGTTCAGATGTGAGTGAAGAAATGATGTGTTATCGCAATGATTCAGAACTGTTAGTAATTCTTGGTGTAGCTGAAGGACCCCTCAGTTATAAACAGTGGGAGGATCTCGAGGCTGAAGGTCTGTTACGAAAGTATGAAGGTCGTGTTCTGGGAAATGCGCCTGATGGTCTGGAGCATGAAGATGAGATCCTGGAATATGGGAAGACGTAGAGTATGGAAAAGGAAGCATGTGATGAGAAAGGAAATGATTCTGATTTAGGTCAAATTCGTAGCGAGATGGATGGCTTTAAGATTCAACTAGGGCATACTAACAATCAGACTAGTGCAATGCTGCGGATAGTAATCGAATTGAAACAGGATATGACCGCGATAAAGAAAACTATTGTGAGTAAATTTGCAAATTGTGGTTGTGCTATAAGTTAAAATCTCAGATAAATCTTGTTAATTTGTTATGCACATAAGTTAAAAGGAAAACTTGACTAGTGATGAATCCAGAACGGTTGAAAACGATTTCCAGACATCGTTTTTTTTTTTGGTTGGTGACTTCATGTTAATTTGACTTTGTTTTGATATAACATAGCAGGGTCGTCCTTCAGAAACGGATGTAACTCCCTCGGACGAAATACCTCAAGATTTTGATGCGTACTGGAGACAAATGGAATCTTCTAAACTTGAGGCTGGTATTGAATCTAAAGACGATAACCAGATAGATAACCAAAACATTTTTAATGAAGGAAGTTGCCGATCTGATTCTTGTGGCTATAAACAACACGATAAGTAACTAACTCCTCTTTTCCTGACATTTATGTTATATTTCCAATTTATCTAGGGATGTTGGTTGCTGCAAGTAATAAATAATGATATAATCTGATGCCAACTCCATTTATGCATATAGTAGCACCTCATGTGACATTGGTGGAGGCCATAAGGAAGAATCAAGCAGAGCTGGTTCATATGACTCTCTATCTGGCGGCTCTGAAAAAATTGTAAGTATTTCGTGCATGTCTTCTTTGGGACAAATAAAAATTTATGTTCAAAATTAGGGTTGTTAGTCTGGGTGTATGTTTCTCTTGCTGTTTAGATTAGGGTTATTAATCTGGGTTAGGATTTCTTTTTCTTTTTAAGATTTTTGTTTGTTCTATAGTAGAGTTTGTTGATATGGGTGTATTTTTCTCCGACCTGTTTCTCCTTGATTGAAATTCCATTTCATTGTCTTCGACCCTCCGGATATGTAGGCCGATATGGTTCAGAACATCTCAAAACATAAAAGAAAACAACATGATGAGGCACAGTCATCATGTCAGGCCAATGAGAATGTACTTGAGGGTGTTAGGCAAAATAAGCTTGGGAAACAATTGAAGTCACCATATGCTACTTCTGCATTTACTACTCCTGGATTGACTACTCTTAGAATGACTACTGCTACAATTCCTAAGAAGAGAATGAGTGTTGCCGCTGATGAGACTGCTCCCAGAAAGGTAAGGTTTTTGTGAGATGTAATCACCAATGTGAATAACATTAGGGCCGAGAATGAAGTTGGTAAGAAGAGGAAGCGTGGTAAGAAAAAGAATAATTCCGTGGATGTCGAGAATAAGGGCGAGAAGAATTCTGGGATTTTAATTGATGATGGTGGCGCTGTTAGGGAGAATTTTTTTCGAAATTTCAAAGATAGCTGGCTGATAACGAAGCAGGACATAAACGGTGTGAATGATTTCATACACCAAGGGTGAGTGTCCCTGATATATCAGTTATTTTCTTCGGTGTACTTGTTTATTTAGAAAGTAACTCTTAACTATCGTGTTGTTATTGTGTGGCATAGCGATGACGGTGCTAAAGGCGACTGGTTAAGCTGTCGGGATTTTAAAACATTACTCGACAAGAATGGGATTTTAGGGATATATGTATGTTAAGTTGAATTAAACTACAACATTGATATCATATTTTTACTCTCTGATGATAACAGTTCTAGTTTTTGTGGGTTTTCATACATCATATCAATATCATGCTGCGCCTCATGCGCGAGTCAAATCTTGGCATCCGTGGCAAATGGACCACTATAGACACTCATTTTGAAGTATGTTACGTAAGATACTGAGATTATTTTTAATTGATAGAGTAATGTATTGTTTTAACTAACCTTTGATTTTGTTCCGCAGCCTTATATGAATGGGAAGCCGAACACCGCTAAATTGAAAGATTATGAAAACGGGATATTGCCACTTGGTGGGGCTAAACCGTGGAAAAGAGTCTCTATGTTGTATGGTGTGGTGCATATCGTCAAAAAAAAAAACAATGGGTGGCGGTATGTATCGACTTAGAATATCAAAACATATATATATATATGATTCCATGAGACCGCCACGTTCTTCTAGATCAGACGGAGTTTATCCTGAAATCACGCATATAGGAGAGTATTTGTGGAACTACATTGAAACGGACTGGTATGCCAAGTTTGTTGAGGATTGCCCTCAACAACCCGACATGTAACTACTCTTTTCCTGACACCCGACTTCTCTTTTATCCCAATTTATTTTGAGATGTTGGTTGTTTTGTAAGTTAGGTAAATAATGATATACATTTCTGATGCCAACTCAGTTTCTGCATATATTAGAACCTCATGCGACGTATATTCCTTGAAGTTCGTCGAGCATCTAATCAGGGGGTTTGATTTGAAAGCTATTGATGAAAGTCAAATTCTACGATATCGTCGGGAAATAGTTGTTCAAATCTACAAGAAACAGTTCCTTGAGGTAATATCCCAAGTGGTGAATTGACAGGATGTAAATATATATTCAAGTCTGGCCTCTATCATCCGAAATAACCCATTTAACTGTTAGTTTGTGCAGCTCTGACCTGAATGAGGGTATATGGCATTTTGGATATGCAAGTATTATGTCGATGAACACAACTCTGGCTTTGCTCATGGTTGGTTTGCCATGTCTTTTTTTTTTAAATGCAACCACACCTTTTGTAGAAGAAGAAAAACAGTATTTACATGTAGGAAAATCCTTGTCGAAATTCTATTGATCGTGTTCTGGTCATTAAAGATGCAAAAATTTCTGTTAAACAAAAATGCAAGATTGCTAGATTGGCTGCTTGGTTGGGCTTTTAGTTTTTTTCTTGGGCTTGTTGATTTCCTTGTTGGGGCTTGCTTCCCGTATTCTTTGGTTCACCTAATTTGATATGATTCCTCAAATTCTTTCATAGTTCTACAGCCTAGCTTCGTAGGATTCTAAGTATCTAGCAATTAGTCGCATTTGCTACAAAGATAAAGAAAACACCAATAAAGTTGCAGCAAATATTGAATGAGACCACGAAATAAAACAGGCAAGACTCTTAATCAAATGTTTGCTAACAGTGAAGGAACAATATATAACTAATACCCTACAATACGTTACCGCGATACAAAAAAATCAAACAAACTAAAGATCAAACTCCACTTAATTGGTATCATCGAATGCCATGGATCACTTCCATATATCCATTCCAATGGACCTAAATTTTTCCAACACTCTTCTCGGATGTCCCTGCTTATCCACTTCAGACTTCAGCACAGTAATTTCTGATTTCAGAGCAATAAGCTGAGTTTTCGACGACTCCTTCACTTTCTCTAATTCAGAAATGCGAGATTGAATGACTCCTAGTTGAACAATTTCATCACGGTTTATAGCATCCAATTCATTATCCAATTCTCGATCTTTTTTAGCAAGTTCAACTAATGAATCAAATCTTTTTCTTAATTTCTTAACATCATACCCCATTTCTACCAGATTCACCAGTTGTCCTCTAATATTATCTTCGTCTTCATAAGATAGAGTTTCACCTAAATTCTGAATTTGTTGAGTTAATTTCACAAAAATTACATCGAATCCTTCCTTCATTTCTTCTCTAACCCTTGGAAAGTACTTGGAAAATGGGCTGAAATCAGGATTATAGTGAAGCACACAAAAACAAATTTAGAGCAAATCTTAGTAATTTATAGTGAAACATACGGATCCGAGTTTGCATTACCTAACAACCGTTAGATTATTATCATAATTTCTGAATCCTAATGTTCGAGTGGTTGAGGGAAGGTTTGGTGATACAACCAAGAATGAGTGAATAAACAAATGCTTCAAAAAAAAAAGAGTAAATCCGAATGAAAATGATGGACGGACCACGTTTCGTTTGATCCACTCATACGGATTGAGAAAAGATCTTGACGGATGAGATTGTATTTGGGACACTCATACGGATTGAGAAGCATGTGTGTTTCTCTTTGTGCTAATACGAACTCATGTATTCGGTTTAATTATCAACCTTCGACATGAAAAAAAATCCAATTTTTTTTAATAAATTTAGGACATTGTTATCGACATTCTGATATAAAAAAATCCAAATAATGTATAAGAATGAATCGGGAAAATGAAAAATGAATTCGATAATTGGTGTGTTTCTTTGTGCTTTCTCTTTGTGCTTCCGGTTTGAATTTTGACTAGTCATACAAGTCATGAACTTCAAAAGTGGTATAACGACATACAAACTATGAACCAAGAAGCTCCGATAGGGTTCTGACTTCAAACTTAGCAGGATACATAACCGAAATCGATAAATATGAAGCTCAGTGTCGATTCGAACTTCAAATATGGTATAACGCCATACAAAATATGAACCAAAAAGCTTCGGGAGGGTTCTGACTTCAAACTTAGCAGGATACATCATGTCGATTCGAACTTCAAAAGTGGTATAACGGCATACAAACTATGAACCAAGAATCTCCGGTAGGGTTCTGACTTCAAACTTATCATGATACATCAACGCAATCGATAAATATGAAGCTCAGTGTCGATTCGAACTTCAAAAGTGGTATAACGACATACAAAATATGAACCAAGAAGCTCTGATAGGGTTCTGACTTCAAACTTAGCAGGATACATCAACGCAATCGATAA
>JAJJMB010008071.1:7295697-7386505 GCA_023531105.1 Papaver atlanticum | reverse complement strand
AATATGAACCAAGAAGCTCCGGGAGGGTTTGGACTTCAAACTTAGCAGGATACATCATCGAAATCGATGAATATGAAGCTCAGTGTCGATTCGAACTTCAAAAGTGGTATAACGACATACCAAATGAGAAACTCGGGTCTAACTCTAGTAATCTTCGAACCTGTGATGTTCAAATCTGATAAATTTCATCTTCAGTTCATCCGAATGAGAAACTCAGGTTTAACTCTAGTAATCTTCGAACCTGGGATGTTCAAATCTGATAAATTTCATCTTCAGTTCATCCGAATGAGAAACTCAAGTCTAACTTTAGTAATCTTCGGATCAATTTGATTCGGAAATTTTATTTTACATATATCAATGCAAAACAGATTGTGCCTCAAGTCGATTCCAATATACCAAAACATCTATAAGTGCAATAAATATTATGGAGATTGTGAAAATGACCAGACTACCCTTATCAAAAATAAGTAAAGTAAATATTACAGACTGTGAAAATGACCATATTACACTTACTGGAAATAAGTGCAATAAATATTATGTAGACTATGAAAATGACAAGACTACCCTTATCAGAAATAAGTAAAGTAAATATTACAGACTGTGAAAATGACCGTATTACCCTTACTGGAAATAGGTGCAATAAAATGTTCTGGAGACTGTGAAAATGACCAGACTACCCTTAGACTAAGTCATATGGGCTAGATTGAGCTGCTAGATTAGCATAAAAGTGTTGCAGTTCAAAAAAAAGTGTGGTCTATTTGCTAACACTGGTTCTCTCTCCTAGCAGGTTCTCGCAGGTGAAGTAGCAGCGAGATTGAAGCGCTGAATGGTTCAGCGCTCACAAAAATCACACAGATCATAAAAATCACAAACTTTGATATGGCGGCTGAAATTAGTCATTTTCACAGTCTCCATAATATTTATTTACAGTAAGGTTAATATGGTCATTTTCACAGTCTGTAATATTTACTTTGCTTATTTCGATAATGGTAGTCTGGTCATTTTTGCAGTCTCTATAATATTTATTACACTTATATCCAGTAAGGATAATATGGTCATTTTCACAGTCTGTAATATTTACTTTACTTATTTCCGATAAGGGTAGTTTGGTCATTTCTTCGAACCTGGGATGTTCAAATCTGATAAATTTCATCTTCAGTTCATCCGAATGAGAAACTCAGGTCTAACTCTAGTAATCTTCGAACCTGGGATGTTCAATTTTATCTTCAGTTCATCCGAATGAGAAACTCGGGTCTAACTCTAGTAATATTCGAACCTGGGATCAAACGTTCACAATTAGACGGTCTAGAATTAAGCAAAAACAAAAACAAGGATCAAACGTTCACAATTCCTTGTTGGGTTTTCTCAATCCATAAGCTATTCTCTTAACCAATCAGATTGCATAAAATCTAATCTAACGGCTCTAAACCCCTATCATGCGGATTGAGGATTTACCACCCCAACATCCCGCCCAAAATTTTGCAACGTGTCAGCTCTTCCAGTTTTCGGATTTTTTTTTTGACGACCACACAAAATGTTTGGTCTCCCTCGGTTCTTTCTCCTATCAACTCAAACTCTTTCTCATCTCAGAAAGAGGAAAACTCTCTGCAACTCAAACTTTTTTTCACCTCAGAAAATCAAAATATCAAAATCCTCTACAAACTCAAATCCTCTCATCTGAGAAACTCTCTACAAACTCTCTAATCCAATCTACAAAAAATCTCTCAAACCACAGATCTATCTGCAACCCTCATCAGAAAACTCAGATCTGTTTGCAACCCTCAAAAAATTGGTAAAAATTAATCTCTCAAACCCTCCATTCTCTGATTTCATTTGGTTGAGTTGAGTTTCTTGATCTAGGGTTTGGAATATTAACTTGCAATTTTGCGGATTTTTGATTTTTTGTTTTTTGATTTTATTTTTATTTTTATAACATGCAATTTTGTTTTGATTTTAGTTCTTTTTGTTTTGATGTTGCTTGTTTTTACATGCTGGTAACCTTAAATTGGAGCTTGAATGGCATGATTTTGTACTTAGTAGCAGGAAATGAGAAGAACAATTTTAGTTTTTTTATAAAAAAGAAAATTAGATTAATCTCAATTTCATTGTATTAACAGAACAAATTTCTTTACCTTCTCATTTTAACTAAGTTATGGTTGTTGCAGATGAAGAAGAAACCGAAGAGTCAACAGCCCCAACCTGATACTCCAACAAGATGTCATTTGGAATTGTAGTACAAGTTTTGAGGGCTCAGTATAGGCGTCCGCTAAGAATTATAGCAAGCACCGGAATATTAAGATTTCTAATTACATTACATGAGAACTTGGAAATATAATAAATTACATTTTCTCCTGGAAATGCAAGTAAGTCTCAATTTTTGACGGTGTTTTGCACGATTTCGGATATAATTGTGCGAATAAAACCCCGACAAATAAAGACCGAGATAATGACTAACAAATTATTAACACCTCTCATTTTCTCTACAATGCCAGCATGGCACATTACCCCACTGGGTTTTGAGTCTTTTGTGAAAGTACTGCTACTTTTGCGTTTTACATTTCTGTAAACATATTATAAAGCAACGCAAACTACTGATTAGGTTTTGTAGCCAGACTTATGAAACACAACCCTGGAAGTCATAAAAAATATGCAAGCTATGATTTAAGGGTAGACCATGGACCTCGTTGCTGGACTTCAGCACCTTCCTGAAACACTAAATGACAAATACACGCTCTGTAGAGACTTTTTCATTGAAGATTCAGGCGGCGTAATTTCATGCATTTTAATCTTCTTATTTGATTAGTAATACCAACCAAGACATCTTTGTGACTAAAGTTGCTGTCAGCTTTTGTAAGCTCGGTTTGATCTTCATCACCATGAGCAGCTTTCTGGACTCCATACTTGGTTTCGGTTGCTCATGAAATTGGATGAACTTCACCACAAACATCCCACAATTAGAGCTGCAATAGAGAAAAATGGAGTATGCCTTAGAATACTGATTTTGGAAACAGTTAAATTTGCCAGAGATCAGAGATGGACCAAAATATATAGAGAAAAAAAAATGAAAACACAACTTTCCAATGCTTGTGACCTGTAAACCTAATAGCTACCTAGAATCGACTGACAACTACAGTACATAACACCAGTTCAAACTTCATTAAATTGATAAGAACCAAAACAGAGATACTTTGGGTATATCACAGCAATGTTGAAGCCATAGAAGCAAGTGGTCAAGTATTTGAAGAACCAGCCTAACTGAGCATAGAAAACTCAACAGGGCTTCCAACATCAACTAATTATGGAAACAGGTTTTTGATGCGAGATTTCAAAACCAAAATATAAACGCAACATAGAAACAAATCAGAAATAAAACCTCGGGCTTCAAACATCGACCAACTGTGGCATAGTATAACGTAAAACGTAGACAGTCTACTAAGCAGAGTATACAATGAGCAATAGAGTAATATGTAAAACCATCAGGCAAGGAACTTGTACATCTAGAAACAAAGGTAATAGTTTGGCAAAAGACCACTAAACCAGTTCAACTTATAGTCTTATAGGACTTTTTTCCATTCCACATCCAACTCATTATGCATAGTAAGCATCTAGTTTACTTCACCAATATACAGGAACTCACAGATGGTATTCAACAGCAAAGACCAACAGCAAAGTAATATCAAAGTTAATACAGAATATATTCTTATGAAATTTCGAAGAAGAAAAAACATGGTGCAGCACTTTCGAATGTCTACTAGCATATGCATCCCATTCTTGACAAGGTTTTTTAATGTTTTACACAGATAAATAAGAGAAAAAATTGAACCATGGACAGTGGAATCCAACACCAATTAAAACCTCGAACAGCTTCCAAGTTGCAGAAATGAAAAACAGCTGTAAGGACCAACATATGTATGTACATACCACTTCAGCTTTGAATCGAGGAAAGCTTTTACAGCCAATTGTGTGCTTGGCTTTATAGTAGCTTTTACTCTTGATAATGTGACCAGAAAGTACCTAAGAATACACATGTAGGAATCAATTAGACATGATTGTAAGGAAGAAAATTACTGGGTAAACATAACAGGTTTCGCAACACTACCACACCTTGTTTTAACCCAATTCCAAAGCTAGTGAATGGTGACGACATGAGTGAAGGAATCAAACATGGTTCTGACCCAGCTTCCTTGAACCTAGTTATGAAATTCCACCTCATTCTGACCAAATGAGCTCATTCTTGTCCGCGGCACTAATGATGATAAATCGCCAACCATTTTTTGCAGACGATGTCCAGTTCCACTGATAAAGCTATTACCACACCATATCCTGAAATAAGCAAAACAATAACTTGTCATTTAGTGCATAAGTAACAACACATCACATAAGTAAGCAGATGTCATGTTTGCAATACAGGAATCTTTAACCCAAACCCTCCTTCCATCCTTACATCCTTACATTTAAGAGTAACTTTTAGTGCCTTTTCTTTAAGAAAACAGTACATGAAAATTCTGATAATAAGCTCTAGTTGTTAACACAGTGTAATTGAAAATCTAGATTACCTGCTGGATGTTGAGTAAGACCAAGTTAGCTTTTCCCAGCCCGCTACTCCATCTGAACCTAAAACCCTAAATAATAAAAATTTGGGGAAGAAAAATTTTCATTAGGTTTCACAGATTTGGTGATCCGGGTTACCCATGTACACTTGTATGTGCAGTTGAACTAGCAACGATACCCAATCCATCTGATACGAGTTATTCAAGTAGATCTAAATTTTTAATTTTTCCGAATCCACTCTTACCAATAAACCATTTTTTGTTTCTTCCCGTACCTTCTTCATCTTCTTTTACAATAACTTACATCTATCGGGATGTTAAAAACGGAAAACAAACTGGGACTCCCAATTATCAACTCTCCCACTCCCTCTCTCAAAACTTTTCCATTTTATATGTAGGGTTAGTGTTTAGGGCTTACGGTTGTCCCCAGTGTGCTGAAATATCCTACCCAAGTGGATAAGGGCAGAACAGACAGAGTTCTTACACACTGTTTGCTAAGGTGGATATGCAAAGTGGCTGAGTTTCTGAAAACTAGAGCTTTCATGACTCAAAATTGAATCAAGAAATGAGTTTCAGTGTTATTTTGCAGTTAGTGGAGATCTCAATATGGCCTTGAATGAGTGAGTTAAAAGTGGTGATTAATGGGTGAATTCCCATTAATCAACAAGCTTAAATTAAACAAAATTTTACGACACCATGAATTCTTAGGCCAACGTACTGTCATAATTATAGATATATTGCATACAAGGCTTAAAACAAGCCACTATTCCACAAGACAGATTTTGTACACAGGCTAGACAAACCCATATTCCATGGCCTTTCTTGTTGAACTGTTTGTGCCGGAAGTTTACAAATATTTAGCGAACAACAAAAAATGTGCTTGGAGCTTTACTTCTACCATCTTACAATTGGCCGTGGAAACATATATCAGGAAAAATCCCTCATGTTTATGCCAGACATCCTATATTAGTAAGGTATCGATTCTTTCATGTGACCCTAATACAGGCACACCAGACGAACAGGAATTTGAGCACAGACTCAAGAATCCCACTCTTCTTACTCTAATAACATGTATCCTGCACAAAGAATTAGCGTATTTGCATCAGATTAGAGGTGCTACTGTATAGTATAAAGAAGGTATTCTTCACCGCTGTTGGCATTTACCTCACAATACTGTCTGCATCGCCAACATCGTATGATAAACATCCACTTTCACAAAGCCGTTGCACTGGAATCTTCCTAATCAATAGGCGGATGAACTTCGAACACCCCACTATTGGAGCTGCAATTGAAGCAAATTAAGTATGCGTAAGAATACAAGATTACGGAAACAGTTGAATTTACCAGAATTTTTATAAGACTGTAAACAGGCACAAACACAGAGATGCACCAAGATATGCTAAGAATGAAAAAACACAAAAGTTATCAATGCTTATGGCTTGGACACTCTATTTGTTGAGTCTCATGTGTGGTAATTATACCCTAAATACTAGCCGAGAGGGTATTTCTGCAAACCTCTTATTTACTGAAATTTACTGAAATTATACAGAGAATCACTTCGCAAAGATCACTTCATTATTGGCTAATAAAGCCAACACAAATCAAACACCGCAAACAAGATAACAAAATTGAAGAAATCAGAAGTAGACACCAATAGAAGCTATCAGTTGGAAAACAAAACAGATTGCCTGGAAGATTAAAATTTGGCGTTCGAGAAGGTTTATTAAAATGGCAAATTCCTGTGGCCTCACACTGTCCATCAACCAGAAATAAATACATAAGTAGTAATTTAAGAGACTGAAAGATTAGAGTTTCTAGGATTTGTGAGAGGTTCGGTATGCAGATATGTCGATAAAAGAGATAAAACCACAGACCCTAATACTGGATTTGTAAGTCCAGTCATCAGCGGACAGAGGATCAATAACTCACATATGCTAAAAGTATTTCATCCTTACTTGTATTGCTCTTCGTCAGGTCATTCCTGTCGAATGCGTTTCCAGATAACAAAAGAGAGTATCTTTCAGCATCTGAAGTTGTTCCGTTCCAAACCCGTTCTCATCTTTTATCTTTCCCAAGAGTTGAACAACTCTCGTCAATCCTAATTTTGTAACTTTGCATCCCTGCATTATGTAATTGACGAGAGATATAAGATTTCCCTGCTCACATGTTTGCCCTAACCAAACTTCTAGTTAACCAGACTCCTAGCCTATCTATGATCCAAAATTCTTTTGTCCATTCTTATTCTCAAGTATTTTTCTGTATATTGATCATATAAAGGACCATTTACTGGTATTCAGTTTGTCTCTCAAGATTCTTGATATATATAACAAAACAAAGATACTTTGGCTACTGCACAACAAAAGCTGAAGACATAGAAACAAGTGGTCAAGTATTTGAGGAAGAACCAGCCTAACTGAGCATAGAAAACTCAACTAATTACGATAACAGGTTTTTGATGTGGGATTTCTAAAACAAAAATATGAAAGCAACATAGAATAGATTTGCACCACAAAAAGGATCCTAATTCATGTAAAACCAAAAATAGTACATCAAGTCAGAAACAAAATCTCAGGGTTCAAGCATCGATAATTGCAATAAGCATACAATGACGTAAAATGTGAACAACCCACTAAGCAAAGCATACAATGATATAATACAGAATACATAAAAACCATCAAACAAGGAACGTGTACCATCTGGAACAAGAGACCACTAAACCATTTCAACTTATAGGATTTTTTCCCATGCCACATCCAACTCATCTCATGCGTAGTAAGCATCCAATGCTAGTTTAAGTCACCAATGTGGAACTCATAAATAGCACACACATATGCATTCCTAAGTCCTGACAATTATATAACCTCCTTAATCTAAGTGTCATATATACAAGTTTCCGAAATGCCAACCACACCCTATATTTTTAACGGCATGAAGCAGCACATAATGAACTATGTTCTTGAACAAATATGAGAAATATTTGTAAGCACGTACCATTTCAGATTTGCAGTGAGAAAAGTTATTCCTCTCATTGGGTGCTTTGCTTTTTGATGGCTTCAGCTTGTGGCGACCAGAAAGTACATTACTAGTACGTAAGTCAGAATAAATTAGACATGATTGTAAAGAAAAAAAAATACTAAGTGAACATGACAGAGTTATGAATTTTACCTGATGCTCCTCAGTAGTACTCTGAAATTTCACAAGACTCTTCCACTCTCTGTTTGACAAATTGGGTTTATCTGCAAGACGCATTTCATCTGTACATGGGTGTATAAAGATGCCTTTTCCATTTAGCTTTCATGTTCTTATATATTCCACACGCAATAGACAAGGTAGCCTTCTTATAGCGTTCATCTACAAATACTGAAACAGGTAAAAAAAAAAAAATTGTCATCGAGTGCATAAGGCACACAAACGAATCACATGGACAAAAAACCAATGGTGCCCACTGACTGTCCACAATACCTTCAGGTCAGAAAGCAAGATTTTCTTCCGGTTCTTATCAAATCCTGAAGTTTCGAGTTGTGCCTTAGGTAAAAGTCCGGAGAGAAGTATTAATAACTCAAATGACCACCATTGCAGACTACATCGTCAAAAAAGAAAAACTATTATGGAACTAAGAAACAAGAAAGAGAAATAAGGAAAAGCTTAAGGATTTCATTATCAAACCAATGACAGGGATTTACCAAATCATTACAGCAGAAGGAACCGATATGCATAAGAACTCTCTGCACCCTTGAAATGCTTCTTTTGTTAGGGATGTATGAGGGCGAAAATGCCGCATATGATCTGAGAAAGACCACATTTATCCCGTACAATATACCAATTGCTAAAGCAGCTTCACCAGATTTATAAACTAAAAACCCAACATAGAGGTATGTGGATACATACTGCTATGGAAGTACTTAATAGCATGGGAATGATTAGACACTGAGATTGGAAATATCTCAAAATCGACTGGAGAGCTAAGTGAATAATGCAAGGATCATTGCGTATTTGCCAGTTTCAAGTGAGATCAAAGGGTCTTGACCTGTAAAACTAAGTAGTTTCCTTATTGAAGCCCACATATGAGAGATCGGGATGCAAACCAAGGTTGGAGGGGTTGTTGCACTCCTAGTTTTTGAAATTGTTTTGCTCCAAAAGCTTGTCATACAAGAGTTTCCAATCAACCTGCCGTTCCTCCGTGGCTGTCATGTAAAAAATATGTCAGCAACGTAAAATTCATACAAAGCCAACATACTTCAACTTCTGTATATGCAGCATTCAACTAGTATAATTTAGCACAAAAATACCCAAATTTATAAAAGAAAGACAAACAAATCTTGTGAAATTAAAAAAATTCATCCAGAACTGAATTAAGTTTAGGGCATCATCTGCATATCCTCCTTTGAGAATTCTCTAAGAATCTGAATGATAAACAAGGAGTGAGAGAGGGAGGGAATCAAATGAAAAGGAGGGGAATAGTTACATTTTGGTCTTTTAAAATTCTTTGCACCAGTATCAGATCATCCTCTTCCAGAGCTTGTTCCGGAATTTGAGACACATAAGGAGATCCCAACTTTTCTTCAAGGTTGATTTAAAGATACAATCACTCAAAACGCTCTTGATCCAATTATTAGCTTTTCCGATTCCACTCATACCGAAGATTAAGTAAATAAACAATCTGTTTACAACTTTAATTTATTACTGATTCTTCTTCCAGCACCTTCTTCCAAATTATGTTTCTTCATCTTCTTCACTTAACTTTGATCTACCTACTCATTCCATACTCTGCAACTGCATGTTTAATTTTAGAAAAGAAAGAAACAGTCTAAAACTCTGAATCATCAACCCTTCCTATCTCTCTCAAGCTTTGATATGTTGTGATGGGGTTCAGTTGTCCCCAATTTTAATATACTGTTATTTCTTGCACCAACTACTAAGTGGATAAGGGCACCCAACTTATTGTATCAAAGCAAAAAAGGGAACAAGAAAAAAGGGGGACTATAACCTACCCTCCCTGTGTCTCAGAGATCTTTGCTATCAATAGGTACGAGCAATTCACATCACCGCCTCACCAAGTTGGAACTTGCATGAAGATTAAACAGCAGTGGCCTCTTGTCTTGCGAGGGAGTAATTTTCTTTGGTCCCAAGACTATTAACTTTGTGAATAGAACAAAAGGGTTTTATGCAGAAACACTCCTAAATAAGAAATCGGATAGACTCGGATTGATAGTTTCTGTTTACTTTCCCTAAATGCACATCAGGAGGCCTTCAGCCGAGACTATGCTCAGTGAGATGGGTTACCCAGCAACCTTTATCACCTTTAGTACTTTGTAGGGAACAAGTAAGTCAGATTTTTCGTGAACAATGATGTCTGCTGGACCACACCATGGAGTCTTGCAATGTGGGCAGACAGCATAAAATAGCATAAAACATGGCATCAACGACTGAGCTCCCAAAAGCGCAAAAAATCTAGATATGTACATTCAACCTTGATAGATCAAATTCTGAAATAGGAGGATTAATTTTTTGAAAAGATTTTTCCAAAGGAAAAGATTTTATTCTGTCAGGTAGAGATAATATTGTAGACAGTAAACAAGTAAACATAAATATTTAGCTTCAGTTCTACAGAAGAAGATACTAAAGAAAGAACACAGCAGAAACACCAGTTAAGAACATTAAAATAAAAGACTCGGAACAATTTATATCCTTTTACAAGGTATAAGAGATACAAGCTTGTAGTAACTCTCTCCTACTCTTAACAAACCCTTTCCAATCCCATCAAGCCGTGCTGTCAACATTCATAGGTTCGGCTTCCTGCATCCGAAACAGAATATTCAACACAAGCATAATCAGCAAAAATGTGATTCTAGGTGATTCTAGAAAAATATATGAAATTCTTAGGCACAGTACAAGGTTTGGCAACTTACGCTTGCGTCAAGAGGATCTAACTTGCTCATTTTTGCAAAAATGTTTCCAAAAAACTTGGCATCCTTCTTGTTGTACTCCTTGACCTTCTCTTTCAGTACTTTGTATTCCATCTTCACATCCCTACATTAACCCAGTATTACCCCACCACAACAACACATCAATGATCGGTCAAGAGTCTTTGATAAATGGCAAAATCCGCCCCTAAACCTATAAAGAATACATTAGCACAGATAGATATACCTGTTATTAGGGTCGATCTCAAGAGCCTTCTTAATATCAAGCTCAGCTAGATCAAAATCAACCAGGTTGATATAAGCTTGGGCCCGTCTGTAAAGAGCCTTCACATTCCGACTTTCAATCTCCAGCACCTAGCAAAATAGCAGATTCAGGCATATTCAGCAGAGCAAGAAAGTATATGATACATCTAGGAACAAGAAGCTATATACATATCACTACAGAAGAATGGTAGGAGGCAAGAAAGTATATGTTCAGACCTTTGTGCACAGCTTCTCTGCCTCCTTGTAGCTTTTAAGTTTCAGCTTGCAGGCTGCATTGTTAAGGTTGCAACTGACCTTAAGAGTCTTAGCCTCCCTTTTCTCCTCCTCACTGAAAGGAGAATCGTACTCGATGAATTTTGCAGCCTAACTCCAGAGACAAGAAAAGAAATACTTGGTCAAACACAACCACTTCCCTGGGTCGCTATGTACGAGAAAACTTGAATCTATGATATTAATGAGTTGGCAGTACCTTCTCGTATCTCTTAGAGGCTCTTGCGTATTTACCAGCCTTGAACAGTGCATTACCTTCTTCCTTCTTTCTGCCAGCAGCCACAATCTTCTCACCATTGTCCATGTCCCACGATTCCTTGTCCTGTCATCAACACACAGCTTAAATAAGCAAAACCAAGATAAACGAGTGCCAGAGAGCAGAAAGAAGTTGTTTTTCCACCGCCACCAACCTTAACGAAAGATACAAGCTCAACTTCATAATAGACAGTTGAGCCAGGAGGAACAACAGCGAGCTCTTGCTGAGACTCTGAAGAGCCAAAAGCATATTCAGGTTCAATAGTCACAAGTGCGACCTCACCCTTTTTCATAGTCATTACAGCTCTATCAAGTCCTTCGATGACTTCATCTGATCAGCAAAACAAGTTTGTTAGCCATCTTTATACCACGCACAATATAACAGGAAAATACAATGACTCTCATCAATACCGTTATCTGTCTTGAACTCGAATGGCTCTTCCGCATCATGGCCCGTTTTCAAAAATACTGTTCCATCTTGAAGCTTCCCGATTAACTTCACTGGAAAAACAGAAATACGGAGTCTTGATTAATCCTCTCGTTCAGCATCATATGAGATCATATTAAGCCCATTCATACATCACACTATTTGGATTACCTTTGGCAACAGTTCCATCATTGGGTTTCTCATATCCCTCTCCTTCTTTAAGAATCTTCTTTATGACTTTCTTGTCAGGAGTTACTTCTGTCACGATCTTCCAGGAGAGCAACTCTAGAGAAATGAGAAGAGTCGCATTTGGCGGAACAGCTGCCTCCTGACCAGAGGCTGGCCTACCTTTCTCTCCAAATCCATCTGCAGCCAAACATACAAACACCATAAAAAAAGGTCCACAGCCAGAATTACAAAAGCAAATGAAGATCTAATATGAATAGATCTTACATTGGGGCTTCACTGTCAAGAGAACCTTCTCCTTCTTTTTCATTGTTCTGACAGCCTTCTCCAAAGCAGGACAGAAATACCCTGAATATAAAACAAGTTTCAGTAAAAATTGATGATACAGCTTGAGGAGAGAAAAAAAAAAACTACCACATAGATAAAGTTTGAGTAAGAGTGAAGACAAACCATCTCTAACAACAAATTCAACTCCTTCAGATTGGGAAACCAC
This sequence comes from Papaver atlanticum, assembly GCA_023531105.1. NCBI lineage: Eukaryota > Viridiplantae > Streptophyta > Magnoliopsida > Ranunculales > Papaveraceae > Papaver > Papaver atlanticum. Next base: position 7,374,136 of record JAJJMB010008071.1, on the reverse strand, counting down.
ACTCCCGTCCTCAAGTCGAGCCTCATAATTCACTGTATTGGTACATCACAAACATGTCAGTCTACATCCCATCAGCATACTTTAAAGCACTCAATCAGAGGTAGTAACACAAAAAACATACCAAGAACTTCATCTAGATCTTTGGGATTTTCCCATTTCTCCCCTTCAGTTAGAACCTTCTTGACAATGCCTCCATCTTTGCAAATGTCCTTCACACTAGACCAGGAGAGTAGCTCCACGTCGAACTGAAGGGTGGCACTAGGAGGAATTGTTGGAGGAGAACCAGCTTCACCGTATGCTAGCTCAGCCGGGATGGTGAAAATTGCATTCTCTCCCTTCTTCATCGTCTTGATACCAAGATCCCATCCCTTGATAACTTGGCCTGCCAGAAAACAAAATTAACATCAACCACTCTTCTATCTCTTATTTTATTCTCATCATCAAATAAAATACGCACATACACTGACTGACACTGGACACCACAACATAATGTGGAGAAACTCTTCAGCTATGATTTCATTCCAACCTCAATAAGCAGACAATGCAACTTACACATAATATGTATTTCTGTATATAATGACAGAAAAATGTCTTACACCTGTTTCTTTCATATATTTCAATACAGTCAACATCATACACAACCAAACAAACTGTCCAGACACCTATGTGTCCATAAAATTAAATACTAAACATGAACCACCTATGTGTCCAGACACCTATGTGTCCACAAAATCCAGTTCCGTCCAGGAATGCTGTACTCATCCAGACTCTAAAAATATGAAATGCTATATCATCCAGTTTCAGGATTTTAATCAATGAAAACAAGAGCAATGTGCATCTGTAACTGACTCTTCAGGAAAACTGAAATTCAAACAACACACTCACGGCAATCCAGTTCCACCACAAACAATTTATGATGCAAGGCACATGACCTTTGAATCTTAGTAAACAGCTGAGAAACAATTACTGCATGATAAACCTAGAGCCGTAACAAGATTACTATATCATACCTTGCCCAAGCTTGAACTTAAACGGTGTTCCTCGATCACGACTCGAATCAAATTGAGTTCCATTCATTAAAGTCCCAGTGTAATGAACTGTCAACCAAAAAAAAATCAATCAAATAAATTTTCATTCAAAACCCTAAAAAGCATAATAAAGAATTAGACCGGCACAATAAAGTGAGCGATGATCTTAATTACCTTCAACTTCATCACCATTGTCAGGAGTATCCCAACCTTGACCCTCTTTAATCAGCTTTTTCTTCAACCCTTGATTTCCAATTTCTTTTTCTTCGCCTACTTTCAGCGCTGGATTTTCATCAGGAAAATCATCTTGGAAATCTTCAGCTGCTGGGATATCAAAATCATCATCCATTTCTTTAAGCAAAAACTGAAATCGCCTTAGACAAATTTAATTTAATTTAACTAATCGGAGATTGATTTTCGAAAGTTGGGAGAGAGTGTGTGAAGTGAAAGGGTTTATAGTCCTTTCTAGTGTTTCTAGAGAGTTCTTCGTTTGAAACGATTTTTAAGGAAATAATGGGAGAGTGGATGAAGGGTCAAGATGGTTCCAGTCTTCTAGAGACATCTTTTTCGAGTTACCTTTGGAATAAGGGTTTTATTAAAATCCCGTTTGTCTTTTTTTTATTGGAACTTGGGCTTTATCTTGATCGTCAACCAGGTCCAAGATTGGTAACGTGAGTCTACCTAAATAAATAAATGAACGATTTTTTGGGCATTACTCAAAAATGGAGGGGACTACTCTTCATTTTTTGGGTGGATATTTGAAGTAATTTTGAGTCACCCCTTATCTAAAAAAATTAATACCAAACTTGGCCTTGGTAATTGAATAAGTTAGTGTAATGATTAGTGAGTTAATTAATGATTAGTGAGATTAAATTAATAAGTTGATTTTTTTCAAAAGAACAATTTTTGAGAGGGAGAAGATGAAGATGAAGATGATGATGATAATGATAATGAAGATGAGGGTTTTGGAAGAAAAAAAGTTAGATCTTTTTCTTTAAGAGCCACAACAAGAGTATGATGTTTTGGGTACTCACAGATACTTCAAATTTAGTTAATGGTGCTTGAATTGGCCAAAATATTCCTAAAAATGAACAATTTACAAATTGATTTCGGTTTGGTTAACAAAGTTCGGCTACGACATCTGAAGAACATGTAGCCGAACTCATCTGCAAGTGTAGTTCGGCTAATGTTTCTGAAAACACAGGTAGCCGAACTCAGCTTTAATGGAGTTTTTTCTTTCAGAAAAAATTTCGGTTAGGAGAAGAAAATTGCGACGTAACCGAACTAGGAGTTCGGCTATGAAAAAAATTGCGACGTAACCGAACTCAATATATAGGTTTTCAGAGTAAATTTCGGTTAGGAGAAAAAATTGCGGCGTAACCGAACTTTTTGCGACGTAACCGAACTTTTTTGCGACGTAACCAAACTTTTTGCGACATAACCGAACTTTTGCAACGTAACCGAACTTTTTTGCAACGTAACCGAACTTTTTTGCGACGTAACCGAACTTTTGCGACGAAGCCGAACTAAAAGTTCGGTTGAGACATTTTTTTTGCGACGTAACCGAATTTTTCTCTGAAAAAAAGAAAAACCTCCATTAAAGTTGAGTTCAGCTAGTTCGACAAAGTTTTTCACATAATTCCTAGCCGAACTTCTCTCTGCAACTTCCATTTTCAACTCATTTTGATGATTACTTCTCATTTTTTCAACGAAAAACGAATGACAAGTAATGGGTTTGTTATGATTTTGATTTTGATTTTTTTTGTTAATGATTTTGAGTCACCCCTTTATATAGAGTAGTGCCCAAAAAATCATTCAAATAAATTTAGGGGTGAGCAAAACGTGTCCATACCCGTGGATTTTATCCGGTCCAATCCAGAATTTAGCCGTCCATAGATATTTTTTTTTGGGTTATAACTAACTATGGAATTCTCAAAATCCAGAGGATGACGTACAAGCTCAACTGAAGAAATTGGGATCTTTTCTTTCTCATTGGAGTAAAACCAGAATAGGTTGTGTAAAACACAAAATTCCTCTTCTTAAAACTAAATTTCTGAGAGTTCAGTTATGGAGGCCATCTGCACGTACTCTCCAACAAGAGAAGCAAATTGTTTCTCAACTCAATGAGTACCTGGTTATGGAAGCTACATACTGGGACAAGAGAATGAAGCAAAATTGGGCGAAAGACGGAGATCGAAATACAAGGCACTTTCATCTGTCAGTTCAACAACGTAGAAAGAATAACACCATCACACATCTTCAATCTGTTAATTCAAGTTGGATGTCTGGTCAGAATGATATTGCTAGGGAATTTGTATCTCACTTTCAAGTTTTATTCCAACAACCGCATGGTGTTCAAGTCCCACCAATTACTACCAACAATATCTCTGCTATTTCTCAAGAAGACAATGACAGTATTTCAAGGTCTCCAACTCAAGAAGAAATTTGGGATGTGATTGTCAAGATGGGTTTATATAGTTCTCCGGGACCGGACGGGTACTCTCCTATTTTCTAAAAAAAATGTTGGTCAGTAGTTTGTAATGATGTCGTGCAAGCAATAAAATCAATATTTATGTATGTTGAGTTTCCTGATTTATTCAATCATACCCACATCACTATAATTCCTAAAATTAGAAACCCTGCTGTGCCTAGTGATTATAGACCTATAGCTCTTTGTAATGTTCTTTACAAAGTAATAGCAAAATTGTTATCAAATAGAATCAAACCATTCTTAGATAACTTTATATCATGGGCACAAAATGCTTTTGTTCCAGGAAGACAGATTGTGGATAATATAGTTATTGGGAAAGAGTTACTGCACTCTATGCACAATTCTTCGGCTGAAAATGGATATTTTTCTTTAAAGGTAAATATGTCAAAGGCGTATGATCGTGTAAACTAGAATTTTTTGGGAGATATGTTGAACTTAATGAGTGTTACTGGGCTATCTCACACTCTTATCATGAAATGAGTCACAACAGCTTCATTCTCTATAAATCTTAATGGTGCGCCTCATGGTTTTTTCAGAGGTGAACGTGGAATCAGACAAGGATGTCCATTGTCTCCAACATTATTCATTATTTGCTCTCAGGGTGTCCATTGTCTCCAACTCAAATTTGAAGAAACAAACTATTATTCATGATTTAGGTGTCAAAGAAATGACAGAAGATGAGAAGTATCTTGGTATTTATCCTCTTAATCTGATTTTAGAATCTCAAGCTTTGATTATTTGGAAGAAAACTTTCAATCCAAACTAGCAGGATGGAGACACTACTTCATAAACTATGCAGGTAGAACCGTTCTTGCTAAAGCTGTATTGTCTGCAATTCCTTTATTTCAAATGGGAATATGTCTTCTGCCTAAAGGTGTTACTAGTCAGTTAGACAAAATCATAAGGGATTTTTGGTGGGGTTACCCGTGTGACACAAGGAAGGCTCACTTCATTAATCAGAATAAGTTACTTCTTCACAAAGATTCCGGAGGGCTAGGCATTAGAATTATGGAATTCATCAACAAGTCCTTAGTCTGTTAATTGGCTTGGAGATTCTTGGAGAATAGAGATGATAGATGGGCTCAAATTTTGCATGCGAAATATTTAAAGGGTGAATCATTTGGATAGTGGATACTCCAAGAAATTGCTCTTTTATATGGAGCCGCATGTTACAGGTTAGAGAAATTTTATCTAACAAGGTTTTCTGGCAAGTTTCAGGCTCTACAACCCTAAAAATCTTCAGTGAACCATGGATCCCAAATCAAATGGAACATATTCTGCACAAGCCGTAAAATTCTCCTCCAAATATTCAGCTTATTTCTGACATGCTGATTCCTAACTCTACGGGTTGGAATGATACTCTGATCGATGGTTTCTTTCCTTCAAATATTGTTGAATCAATAAAGAATGTTTACATATGTAGCGAGGATATGAACGACACATTAATCTGCACTTCATCAAATTCAGGCAAGTTTACTTCAAAATCATGTTATAAGAGTCTTGCAAATTTTATTCCTTCCTCTTCGGACTTGACTAATTTTCCCTGGTAAAAATTTTGGGCTTTCAATAATATTCCTCCGAAGATTCTGATGTTTGGATGGAGGCTTATACACAATGGCTTAGCAGTCAAGGCGAATATTTATAGATTTAACATCAATATTGAGATACAATGTTCTTTTTATAAGGCAGAAGTGGAATCGGTGGTTCATCTCCTCTTTAACTGTGTATGTGCTAAGGCAGTTTTCAATAATGTCCCATTATTTTTTTCTTTCACTGCTGATGTTCATGATCCAAGGGAGATTTTTGATTGCTGGATGCACGATGGGGAAGCTCAGAGATTTGAAATAGGTCTGTGCATCTTATGGAATTTATGGAAGATGAGGAATGAGATTATTTTCCAAGCTGCTTCTTTTTATCCTGGGAAAATCCTAAAATTGATAAACATGGACTTTGAGAATTGTGGTGTAGATGGAAATGGTAATATCATTGGAGATAATTCATTTATATGTCCGCAACAATGGGAACCACCGCCTGCGAATTTCTTGAAGATTAATGTTGATGCTGCATTTTTCCCAAACAAGGGAGCTGCTGGTGCAATCATTCATGATTGTATGAGTCATTTCAAAGGCTGCAGTACCTCTTTATTTGATGCAACTTCACCAATGATCGTAGAAACTAAGGCAATTCTGTTAGGATTGGATTTGGCACAAAATTTAAATCTGAGGAATATTATAATTGAAGTGGATGTTGTAAATGTGATAAAGGCCATTCTTGGTGAAACTCAGGGCATTCCATGGAGTATCTATTCCTTGATTAGGAAAATAAAAGCTAGAGTTCCTCATTTTGATAGCATACAGTTTCAGTCTGTCCGCAAGCATGTAAATGAGTTAGCTCACAATTTGTGTCAGTATGCAATGCATAATAACTTTGAGGGAAGGTGGAATGCCTATTTCCCTCCAGCTTGTATTTCTTCAAACCTCAACATGAATGGGGTAGTCTTTTAATAAAGTTCTAGGGCCTCTTTGAGACCCTTTTCCCTTCAATTAACTATGGAATAAGGGTTTCACTAGAATCTCGTTTTTCTTCTTCTTAAGGTGTGCACATGGTACGGTCTCCTTTTAAACCGTTCCGAAACAACTCAGATATATAGTTTTTGTCGGTTTTATACTGGTGACATTGTCATAAATGTAATTATGTAAATTAAATTTCGTTTATAGGACGATTAACCTACCCAAACTGCTTATTCGTACCTGTAATTTTTCGAGACTTGTAATTTTGCATCTATTATGGTAACAAGTTGGTAGCAAAAAAAGACACTGACATAAATGTAATTATGTAAACTAAATTTCGTTTATGGGACGATTAACCGACCCAAATTGCTTATTCGTACCTGTAAATTTTTGGAGACTTGTAATTTTGAATTTATTATGGTAACAAGTTGGGAGCACGTGCTTTGCACGTCATGTTTTATAATATGTTCTTGTGAAAAATCAAAGTCATTTTTTTGTTTAGGAAACTCAAAATCTAATACCCTTATTTATGCTCTTTGCGTAAGGAATTTAAAAATCTTTCCGGTGATATAAAATTTACAAAAATCCGACATATAGTTTGAAAGATGGAAGGTTTAAATTTTACGACTTATTTTTTAAGGGAAAAATGGCACCATTTGTAGATATATGAAAATTTGATTTATGATGGATAAGCCCCTACATTTAACGTATATTACCGTAAACTCGGTGTGTAGACACCAGAAGTTCACGGAGATCCAACGACTGAATTTTAAACACATAAGATCTAACGTACATAATTGAAATGGAATTCAAAAACTTAAAAACACTGACACACTTTAGTTTTCCTCGGCTGCTATTAAGAGTGGGGAGATACAAGCGGCACACACCCATACACATTAATTATTTTAATTACTTTTTTTTTTTGATAAATAAGAAATCATTTCATTAATACAAATTCAAGGTTACAATGAGTTTAAGATCGAAAATATGAGTACAAAGTAACAAGAACATACCATAAAAGTACAAAACACAGAAATCCTACAAGAAAAAGAGAAGGATTATCAGAATAAGTTAGATACAAGTATGAATAATATCTGATTAAATGGGAGGAGAATGATTTTTCTTGAAATTAAATCTCAACTACCATTCAGTTTGTTTTTATTCTTTAGAAAATTATATTAATAACTACTTAAAAGCCTTTAAACATGTTAACAACAATAGTACAATACATAACCAACAAAAGCTTAAATAAGTTAAACAACCAATCCAGCAGGTGCGGGTTCTTCCATAGCTTGAGCAGACTGAGGTTCTCGTAGAAGGTTCAATAGACACCATTTTAGGTGTTGGTATAACATGTATATCTGGAAATGGACTTGACATCTTACTTATTACCGCAAACAATTGATTTGAGTTACCCAGTAGAATCTCAAAGTTTATGTCTGCGATACAAGGGCATATCATTACATTGAGCCAACAGAATTACATTCAGTTATACAAGCTCATATTAATGTACATATATAAATCAAAACTTCTCCAAACCAATTATTCAATGTATTCTATAATTTCTTATAAACCATTCAATGACTTTATAAATAGCACAAGTACGGCTTCTTAAACAGAAACAATCATTCATTCTCCACTTTATTCACTCTTTGGCATAACAACAACACAAGTTACAGACTCACAGCAGAATGGGATACACATAACATTTTAAATATCATTTAATTTGGTATCCAAATGCTAACAGATTGCAAGACAACCATATCTAATTCCATACCCATTAATACCAGAGGGGATTGCAAGATCCAAGAGACTTAAAGGAGCAAAACTGAAGTTGAATTGATCGTAGGATCGATTTGGTCTCAACTACATTCCACTCCAGAGTTTGATAGTAGGCTAGTGTCTGTAACGACCTTATATAGTATGGTGTTTAATTTTTGGACTAAGTCCTTGGGTTTTTCTGCACATCGCAATTTTCCATGTTAACAAAATTCTTGTGTGTGTGTGTGTGTGTACTTTTACTTTTCCGCATTTAAATTTTTGTATCATTTTAATTTTTAAAAGTATTATACAAGTTCGCAATCCTATCATGTAAAAATTTGGTGGTGTACTTGGTTTTGGAGCATTGCTTGCTCCAACTCACCGAACGTTAGTATGTCAAGTTTGGTTGTCATATTTTAGTTCCAAAACTTGAAGCTATTTGATTTGATTACTAGAGTCAGCTTCGTTATGTTATGTTAGGAACATAAAAATGTTGAAACTTTCTCTTGTTATTCACGAAGAACTTGAAGAAGTATCGTCATCAACAAACACATCATCCTTCAGTTCGAGGTAGGTAATAACAAACTTGACTTGTTCCAATTCTATCAAGTCAGTATTTATTTCTATTAAAAACATAACATACGAAGCATACTTGTCTCTAGTGTCGGTGACTTGGTCATTATCTATGATCAAGATATCAAGGAAATGAGTCGAACATGCCATTTTCCAGGTTTTGTATAAAAATTATCAGGTTTGACTCATAATTTTTTTATTAGTATTATCCCAACTTTACATGTTTCAGGCTTTTGTATGAAAATTGTCAGGTTCGGCTCATAACATTTAAAAAATTTCAACCCATTATTCTTCATTAAGAATTTGTGATTTTCTCATATTGTTGATGATGTAGGTGGTAGTATTTAACAATTTTCCGAGATTGAATTGGCCATATGGACATGTCGATACATTGCCTACTTTGGCCAAATACGAGTTCAAGGACAAGAAAAATAGGAATAAAAAGAAGTGTATAAATTTGAGAGAAAAGTTAGACTACTTGAATGGAGTAGACGTCATATTTGACTCATACAAGAAGGACGAAGAAGATGACGAAGTTCTTGAAGATGAATATATGTCATTGGGGATGTACTACAAACCCTTGTTTTATACTGGTAGTTTTATAGTGTATGATCCTTGTCGAGTACTCCCTCAATATGGGTTTATCCAAATGATTCCGGTGCTGAAGTAAACAAAGTTTAAATTGTTGCCAAAAGGTTCATAGAATGGCGAATATAACCCCGACCAACCCTTGATAATTGGAAGAATTTAGAAGAGAACAAATTAAAAATGGTTGGTTTAGAAGAGTTGTGTTACGATCCTTTTGAAGTTGACCCGACTTACATGGATTGAAATAACCATATTTCTCATCCCTTAATTATTAATAAGGAAATTCAAGCTCGTGTAGAGGTTAAAAGAGGAAAGGCAAAGCAAAAGGAAGCGGAAACGAAGACGATGAAGAAGTTCAAAACCATTGACGATGACGTTCCAAAGGATTTCAAAATTATGGTAAGTGATGCTTTCAGAATATACTTCTAAAGTTGTTATAAAATATAAAAGTATATTGTTGCTCATTTAAAAAATATTAATTAGGTAGCGGAGGGTAAGAACATATTGAGAACAATGAAGGCAAAACTTAATTACAAACAACCGATGATGGTATAAGAGCAAGAATATATTTACAAGAGGTGGGATGGCATCATAAATAAAGGCAAGGGACCATACCCACCAAAAAGAGCGGAGAACAAGAGGCTCCACCAATAAAACGAAGGTGCAAAAAGAAGTGGTGGTAACAAAGATCGTGGAGTTGCAAAAGGGATTGTGGTGATGTTTGGATTTTCTATGCTAAGTTTTTTTTAAGTATACTTTGATTTGGTTTCTAACGACTTGATGTGATGGTTAAAATGCATGAACAAACAAAAACCTTATTTTCTTTCAAATAACATAGTAACATTCAACTTATAATGTTTTAGTATTATTAGCTGAACCTGTCAATCAATAGAACCAAACTATGCTTTTGTAAAGTTCGGCTGATATTAAATTGGAATTATTAGCCAAACATTGAAGGTTCGTCCGATCCTGTAAATTAGAATATCAATCGAACATTTCTCCAATAGAAGTACAAATCCCCCAAACAAATAGTTAAAAAAAAAAAAAAAAAAAGATCTATTGGCGCATCTCAATATATATTTTTGTCATTGTTTAATTCATTTTTCTCCCACACTTGGTCTTGTTTCTCACATACTCAAATTCATTTTGCATTTCAAGTGAAAATGGAACCATCTGATGTGCAAAATGATGTAATGCTTATCAAGGCTTTCATTTGGGCTTATCGTATTCGATGATTTGGAAAAAAAAAGTTAAAGATTCCATTTTGATTTAGATGAGAATCCAAAACACCATATGGTCAACAATTATTTGCGTAGATAAATAGTGACGTCCAAGTTTTTGGTACCCCAGTTCGCAATAAGCTTTTTAAGATTTTCTTCGTAACATTTTCGGTGATTGGCAATGTCAAAGTATATAATTCACCGGAGAAACAAGCCATGACCTTTCATTAACTTCAAATTATTTTATTGTTGTTACTATGGTAGTTTAGAAATATTCTCTATGATTTTCAACTTAAGTGGTTATCGGTTGGCATTTTTTTAAACATTGTTGCATATATGAAATGTACAAACAAAGTTTTGGGCAAATACCTTTATAATAACATACATCAATGCTCGCTTTAGGTCGGTTACTATCACTTTGGGAAGTGCATCCTCCCGGAAGATTAACTTGCATCGTTCTAACCCTCAAATATAACTTTATTTCATTTAATCTTTCGAAAAATAAAAGGCCACCCTTGGTCGACGTACGACCACCAATGTTCATCAAGGACATTTCATTTTTTTGGTTATGTACGTGCAATCCATTATGAGAACTTGTAGAAAGCATTGAGTCAATTTAACGCATTTAGGGTGGGCTATAAAAAGGTGTGTTACTTGTACGAATTCATTCATTCATATTTTCACCATCCCAAACCGATTATTTCGGATTTATTTATTGCCAACTAGCACACAATTGATTTTGAATTAATATTCCTCGGCCCAAGCCTTTGCTTCAGTTTTAGATTTTCATGTCTACATGGAAGCGAGTTCAAATATAAAGTTATTAAGGATTTGTAACAATACATTTTGTGAACATAAAGCAAAACATAAATTGCTTACCTATTATTCAGGAAGTGATCTTTAGTATATTTGTAAATGAAATCAACAACATCTAGTTGATCATCAATTTCCAAGAGATCATGGACGATCTATAAGAATATCACGAAGTTATATGTAAAAAAAAAACATTGATTGGGTTTATTCCGTATTCCGATTTTTTGTGTCCGTATGATGACTGCCAACGAAAACTGCATCATTTGATGTATAAAAGGTGATAACTTAAATCAATAATTATTTTTATTTCACATGATAAATAATGGCGGAAACTTGAGAACGTAATCTTACAACGTTGAACTTGAAGTTGTGTTTTTTAGGGTTTGTTTTCCGTGTTGTCTCTTTCATGGGCTTAATTTATTTACTGGATTTTGTGGTTAAAAAATTAGTTTGAGCATGTGTGTTTGGTAATGCCAAATTAAATTATAGGTTAAGGATGAAATCATTATTCGGTCCATATAAATCTAATTGGTAATAATATTTTAAAGTTTGATAAACGTTTAGTGGGATCCACAGTAAGACTTTTAGTGAATTAATGGCGGCCCAATATTATTCATTTCCTTCAATGACAACTTATGTTTTTGACTTGACTGTTCGAATTTTGACTTGTGGTCGTTGACTTCTTGTGTTGACAAGATCGTTGACTTTAATTTCGACAAATTGGTTTTGACCAATCGAAGGCTTGCTTTGGTTCAATGATATTATAAGTTGTATTAAGCTATAATTAGCATAATTATTATAAATGATAAATGATAATAAAACTAATAGTATTGAATGCCTTATTGCATATCCACTAGAACCGTCCGCGAACTTCAGGTTTGTCGATCGATTTACGTATTATGTTAGGAAACTCCCTTCTAAACCCATGGATTCCTTTATAAAGAAGTAATAGGTTTTTTAATCTAACTATTGGTTATGGAAAAGTATATAGTTGATAACATCCCTTTAACTATTTACGTACCTACAAAGATGGGCAGCTTAAAGAGACCTCATGAAACAATTGTTATTGATGAAGAAGAAGATGTCAAAGAATAAATTTTCGTGCAAGGATCTTCGATAAAAAGTGTGACTATGAGTATGAAAGAACAAAACTCTTTGGTATGCTGAAACCGTGAAGGATCTGGTTAACGCCTGTAATGATTCCAAGGTTGAAATAATAAATATTTTATTGCAATTGACCAGTATGGTTAATGCTCAAGCCAAAAAAATTGAACGACAGAGGGTAATGATTCGAAATCAAAAGAAGCTTATCTCTGAAAGCAGGACGACCAGAGTGTTTGTTCGCATCGTCAATAGTAAGGTGATTGTTCCAACCACGAACATAACCAACCCACTGTCAAGAGAATCAAATATACCGAAGGTAACTTCCATGATGGTATCCTCAGGTATGAAGATATCACTGAGAATGATTTTTTTTTTTATCTCTAGTGAACTCCTCGTATGAATTTTATTCTTATTCCTTTAAGGAGGAACACTAGCGTTTGGAGTAGCTTATTTATGTGTTTTACATTAGCTATTCCAAATACTATCATCTTGCAATGATTAAAGTTTATTTATTTAAATTTTATTTTGGAGATGATTGCAATACCTTATCTTTATCGATTATTATGTGTATTGCTTATTTTGTGAGATTTTTTCTTTGCTATCATATTTCTAGTGATTAGAATGGATATCTCATATGTTCTCATAGTTTAAGCTCTTAACTCTTTGTGTTCATCACTATAAGAGGAGTAAACTATTTTGAGAATTGCAATATTGATCTTCCTATGATTACACTTTTTGAATATATTGCAGGGACTCTGTAATGTTCTTAGTTGTCGCTTTTCCTCCCCGAACCGTAACTGGCAGGGAATAAGATCGAGAAGAACTTTAATCTTTATGTTCGTACATGGATAAAGAAGATATAATTCCTATGTCGAGTCATATCGCTAAAATTATGTTTTTGTTCGTAACTGGCCTGGATAATAGTTTTTTCCGATGATTTTTTTTCCATAAAAGTAATGTATCTTAGTGCCTCTAACATTATTATTTTTTATTAAAAAAGGATATGTATTGATAATTAATGAGAGATTACAAGATTGTCATGATCAACCCATTCCTGTATATCATAGGGGAGATCATTATGAAATTCAAAATTTGACTGTATAGTCCTAGCTTTCTTAGCAAGTTTATCAGCCAAACCATTAACTTCTCTCTTAACTGAAACACATTTCCATCTACTGACTTTACTTAAAAGAAACCTAGTATCTAAAACTAAAGATTGATTCATCCAATGAACATAGAAAGTTGATTCATTGATGGATTTTATTAAGACCTCACAATCTGATTCAAAGATGACATTGTTGAAGTTCTTTGCAACAGCCAAAGTAGCAGCAGCTTTCATTGCTTTGCATTCCAGTCTTTCAACTTCAACACCTGGCCTCATTCCTCCATTGAAGAATTGTCCTTGTACTACAATGTAGGTACCTGCACAGTTTCTCATAATTAATCCTATGCCTCCTTGTAAAGTATCATGTTTAAAAGAAGCATCAAAATTAAATTTAACAGATTCATTATTTGGTGGTTTCCAATGCCGAACCCGCAAAACACCATTATTAGATATACCAGGATTAGAAATAGGGGACACCATCCTATTAATGACATCTATAGACATAGACCTATTAGGACTGATGTTTTGAAAAATCTTAAAACATCTGTCTTTCCAAATAGTCCAGATTGACACCATAAGTAGTTTGTTTAAGTCATGTCTACTGATTCCTGCACCAAAAGTAAAATTAGTTCCAGTAGAGAACCAAGAGAGTATCCAGTTCTTAAAAGATCCATATTGAGCCATAATATTACTAACATTGATATTAAGAGCCAACAAAACTGATCTAGCATAAGGACAATTCAAGAAAAGATGATTGATAGATTTAGCAGGATGATTACACAAACTACATTGCAAATCAATCTCTGGTTTATATCTAGATAACTTATCTCTTGTTGGAACTATGTCTTTAAGACACTTCCAAACAAAAAGTTTAACTTTATGAGGTAAAGTAACTTTCCAAAGAGCTTTCCAAACCTGAGGAGAAACAGATTGAGTACCTGCAGGGGAATTAGAAGATCTAGATAGAACATTGTAAACACTTTTAACAGAGAATTGCCCTTTTCTGTCAGGAAGCCATATAAGAGAATCATCACCAATTGCAGGGACATGCATCGCTAGTATTTTAGTAGCAGTATCTAAATCAAACAGATAATAAACTAAATGCACATTCCAAGTCCTTGTGCCTGCATAGAAAAGATCAGCAACAAAGGTATAGGAAACAGAATTTACTAGTCCTTTAAAAGGGGTAGGAGGATGATCAAGGCCAAAAACCCAACAATCTAACCATATCTTGGTTTTAGTACCACATCTAATGTCCCAAAAACTATTGTTCCTAATAGTTTCAATACACCTGTAGATTCCTCTCCATATCCAGGAGCAATTTTCATTAAGTTTTTGTAAATGAAGAATGCTATAGTTATAAAATTACTTAGCACCAAGAATCTGGACCCATAACTCATCATGCTTGGTAACAAGTTTCCAAACCAACTTACATATAAGAGCAATGTTAAAAGTCTCCAAATTTCTAAATCCTAGACCTCCAAATTCCTTAGATTTGTTAATGTTGTCCCAAGCTATGAATTTAATTCCTTTCTTAGCCCTATGACCCCACCAAAAATTCATTTGCAGAGAATCAAGTTTATCAATCAAAGTAGTAGGTATCTTAAAACACCCCATTTGATAAGAAGGTAAAGAATTCAACACATATTTGATAAGAGTAGACCTACCTGCTCGATTTAAAGTAGTCCTGACATAGTTCCTGAGTCTAGCTTCAAAAGACTGAACTATAGGATCGAAAGATTTAATCTTTGAGTGGCCTAACAACAGAGGTGCTCCAAGATATTTCTCTGAGTCAGAAACTATATTCATATTGAGAGCTTGAGCAAGACTATCACAAAATCCATGACTTAAATTCTTACTGAAATACACAAAGGACTTGTCAAAATTAAGCATTTGACCAGAAAGCTTACCAAAATTCTGCAAAATCTTGAGAAAATTATTAACATGCTGAAAATTAGCTTGACCAAAAATAAGAATGTCATCAGCAAAGAGCAAGTGGGTAATGGGAGGAGCTTTTCTAGAAACTTTAACACCAATAATGGATTTATCAGATTCAACTAATAACATGGATCTAGACAGGTATTCCATAGCTAGAATAAATAGATAAGGGGATAGAGGGTCCCCTTGTCTAATTCCTCTAGTTGGCACATATTGATCACATGGAGAACCATTAAGGAGAACATTTATACTAGTAGTAGAAACACACTCCATAATGAGATTACAAAAATCTTTACTAAAACCAAAACTCTCTAAGACTTTATTAAGAAAAGTCCATTCCAGTCTGTCAAAAGCCTTAGATATATCAAGCTTAAGAGCCATAGAGCCATTATAACCTTCCTTATTCTTCATAGAATGGACCATTTCATGAGCAATAATGATATTGTCATGAATAGCTCTACCAGGAACAAAAGCTGCCTGATAAGGGGATATCAACTTCTTAAGAATAGGCTTAATCCTATTAGCTAGAATTTTAGAGATAATTTTATAGGAAGCATTACATAGACCAATTGGTCTAAACTCAGAAGGTTGTTTTGGACTCTTACATTTAGGGATTAAAGAGATATAAGTCCTATTCAAACTTCTAGCCATGTGTCCACTATGAAAACACCTTTGCATAACATCAATAATATCCTTGCCTACAATATGCCATTGAGATTGATAAAATCCTGCCTGAAAACCATCAGGTCCAGGGGCACTCCAAGCAGGCATGTTTTTGACAACATTTTCAATTTCAAGCTCATTAGAAACATCATGCAACGTAATGTTATCATCATCAGTAAGAAGTTTAGGAATGTTATCAAAATATGCATTGTGTAAAACAGGATTAGAAGTACAAGCAATGGAACTGAAGTGATTAGTAAGGAGACTACTAATGTCATTTCTATCTCTATACCAATTTTCATTGGAATCACAAAGTGCATTTATATTGTTAGAATGCAATCTTTTATTAACTATAGAATGAAAATACCTAGTATTATTATCCATTTCAAGAACAGTTTTATCCCTAGACTTTTCTCTATAGAAATTAGATTGAATTTTGTACCATTTTTCAAGATCACTAACAATAGTTTTAACCCTAGCATGTTGCATAGTAGAACTTGTATCATCTTGAGCAATTTTCAGCTCATTTTGCAGATTATTAATATTTTTTTGTATATCCCCAAACTCCATTCTATTCCATTGAGACAAAGAAATTCTAGCACTCTGTTGTTTCTGATTCAACTTAAAAGCTGGACTGCCTTGAACATCTACATTCCAATATTGTTCAAATTTATTCTTAAATTCTCTGTGGCCAATCCAAGTTCTAAAAAACTTAAAAGGCCTCCACAAATGCTTAGGAATAGGGTCAGTAATGAGCAAGATAGGACAGTGGTCAGAAGCAATAAAATTTAAGTGCAAGAATTTGGCAGAAGAGAAATTGAAAACCCAGTCATTATTGCTTAAGGCCATATCTAATCTAGCTTTCCTAGTGCCAGTACCATAAGAGTTACTTGTCCAAGTATAGTATCTACCCTCATAACCTATATCCAGTAAACTAGCTTCATTGACCCTATCTTGAACCCATTTATCAGAACTATTACTAGACCTGTCCAGATGAAAAGTCAAATCACCTAGAACTAGCCATGGTTGTTGGAAATCTTTACTAAATTCTGATCGAAAGTTCCATTGAGTTTTCTTAGGCTCAGTGTAAGTAGAACCATACATAAAAGACATAAGTGCCTTAGGTTTACAAGGACACAACTGAATAACAACATGAATAATATTGTTTTCACAACCTATCACTTCAACATCAATTCCATCTTTCCACATAAGAATAAGACCTCCAACATATCTAATTCTATCTATGCATACATAATTAGGATAATGAACAGATTGGGCAACAAAGATCATTCTATTTTCATCTACTTTTGTTTCACAGAGAAAAACAAAATCAGGATTTTGAGTTTTAACCAAATTTTTAAACTGATCTTTTGTAAACCTATTTGCAATTCCTTGCATTTCAAGATAAAATCTTCATTCTGAATAAGAAAAACCAACATTTGAATAAAAAGATTGTGTGATAATGGAATACCTGGATCTCCTTTGTGTTGTTTTTTTGGATATCTCTAGCTGTGACCATGTTAGTTGCCTGTGTGTCTCCAAGTTTGCCATTAACAGCACTATCAAGATCCAAATCATGAGAAAATGGAAGTTCATTTCTCTGCCTCTTACCAAGTCTTTCTCCTTCATTAGCATCCTTAAGAGCTTCTTGAAAACTGAAACTTTGATTAACAACATACCCATCTTTAGGAGGAACAAAAACAGTACCCTTCCTGACATTCTTTTGAGAAAAAATGGGAACTTGATCACTTCCTCTTGCAATCACAATCTGCTTTCTTTCACCTTTTTTCAATTCTCCAAAGAAATGTGGCTTAGCATGAGCCTTAGCCAAATAATCAGTTTCAGCTTTACATGCACCTTTTGTATGATTTATAATGAAGTAATTAGGTCAAATCTTATGTGGCTGCTTTTCATAGAAGAATTTTGTGACGACCCAAATCATAAACCTGATTAGATAATAGGATTACAACCTAATTGAAGAATCAATTCCAGATTGACGATTTTAAGAATCATAATTACATAATGTGAACTAAAACCAACTTGAATCCAACACTCTGATATTTATAAGTGAAGGACTCTCAAATGATATTAATATGCTAATATGTTGTTTTACAATAAATAAAGAATACACATATACAAAAGATACATAAATGTAACATAGTTCAGTAACGCTTTAAACTACGAAGACGGATATCTTCACGTGCACCATTTTTTTCCTGGTAACTGAAACTGAAGTGGGAACGAGTGGGCACATCATCCCAAAAGGGTGCTCAATGAAAACATATAACTCTCAAGTAATCACTAACATGCTTCACAGTTCTAAAAGAACATAAATTGAAAGAAACAAGAAGAAACTAATCATTCAACTATTTATGCACCATGAAGCAAGTGTCACTCCAACCTCGCCAAACTCATTGGAGAAAACGACGCGAGAGCAACCCTAATCAATAATAATAACATCGTCCACACAGAGTGCCCATACAAACCATGATTCAGAATATCACCATCAAGATCAGAAAGTTAGACAAACAAGTATAATATGCACACGAGTGATTTCCCCAAAATAAAATAATATATATACTAGCGAAACGAGGAAGAAGCCACCCTACTAAGTAATATCAAAACGGGGAAGAAGCCGCCCTACTAAGATACTACCGAAACGGGGAAGAAGCCGCCCTACTAGAATAATATTCAAACGGGGAAGAAGCCGCCCTACTCAACTTAGCTAAGAGCTGTGGGGAAACATAGAGACTCCTCGCGGGGAAATCAGACAACGCATATTACACACACACAATTACATTCAAAGCAAACATCGTATTTGCAATTACAATCTACACTTATACAGATATTAAAAGTACATCATGCTCGCAAGGAAAATAAAGAAAGCTTAATGATTACAAGGAGGTTACAAAGTTCCCACCTGTTTTGATGACAAGCCACGCCTACCTTGTATTCCTCAATCCACTGGTTCATCCTTTGAATCGATCGTTGTTATTATAGACTAACCGTTAATCACACAAGAATTCTAAGAATTTAGCCAATAGGCTCATACAAGGTCCATAACATAATATCATACAAGTCTCTAGTTATGGGTTAAGTGAAATAACAAATGGTTTTAATTCTATCAATAGTTCCATAACCTGGTAATAAGTAATTTGGGAATAAATAATCATCTACTTATCCAAATGGGGTCAAATTGGGTGTCATCGGAAATCCCTCGAAAAACTCTACAACTTTGCGGAAGGAACCGAAAGCTAAATCGGACCATAAGTGGTCCAAAAACCAAATATAGGAATTCTGGCCTTAAGTCCAAGCCCACGTGCCTACCTAGTCTGGCCCATCAAAACCAGCCCACTAAATCTATTCAGACCTATACCTATCTGACTTGGTCTGACTCTTGAGTCAGCTACTCTAACTCAATGGCTCACCGAGTTGACTCGGTCATTTTCACAAACAGATGATGGACACTTTCTAATCATGTTCACAAAGGAAGTTTATATTCAGAAATAATTCCAACTCTTGAAACAGCATACGGGTCCAACTTTGATGGTCTCTAGATTACTCATTTCTAATCCAAATTACGTACTTGATGTCTCTTTAGAATCTTGGGATGACCCTCTACAAGTTTTACCTACTGAACATTTATGAATTCTTTTTCTAACCTATCTAGAAAGTCTCATACATATTACTACATGGGACTGATTACACTGAAATACAGTCTCACCGGGTCATTTTCTAAGTATTATATCTCACTCGATTCTCATTCAAATTGAACAATATTTATATCTACAGAACCACAAGACAAAGGACTACAATTAACGTTTATAGAGATACGTCCAATTCACTCATTAAGGTACCTAACCAAGAGTATACATATAGGCCAGAGAAACACAAGTTTCACATAAAATTATGATTCCATAAACCCTTATATTAACTACTTAATTGATATCACTATAGTTTCGTCATCTAAGAGCCACCCAATTAAACAATAATACATTAGAATCGTTTAGAGATATTACCTTGATCGATTAAGCATATTTCCATCATCTCCATCAACAATTCAACAAGAACACCATTAACATAACTCTTTCCAAGTTCTTCTACTCTTGTAATAATCAAACTACAAATATTATATGGTTAAACTCTCTCATACTAGATATATATATTCTCTCATCCTCTTTTCCTAAATCTCTATCCTTCCATCATCATCATCATTCAAACTGCACAAAACCCTCTTCTTTCATGATCTCTCCTTGTTACTACCATAAACACTTCTTCCTAGTTTTCTTTCCTCACAATTATTTCTTTATTCCCTTTCACTTAATATTTCTCTGGCAGGTGCTAAGGAAAAGGAGAGGATAACTCTCTTTGAATTTAAATTTAAAGTTTTATTTCCATTGACACTCCTTTTACACCTATTACTATATAACTCTACAGGAATTGGTTAAGGGTTAACCTTTTACAAAAATAGGTCCATACCAAAACAGGGGTTCAGCCAACGCCAAAGTCAGCGGAAGTCAACGGTCAAAGGTCCAGTCAACGGTCCAGTCAAATGCTTTTTGATCCCAGCTTCCGTGTGCGATATTTACTTCATACAATATCCGATTTGCGCGTTCATGTAGTCCATTTCGCATACCTTTTTGAGATCTATCTAATGGTACTAATTTCATCTCTAGATTACTATTGGGTTAATTTATATTAATTTAAAATTCTTATTTAACTAATCAAGTTATTAGCGGTTAAATCGTTTATTGATCATCTCTTGACTGGTCAAATAACGTTGACGAACTTGAGGATCCTTACAAATTTGATCCATCTAGTAGAACCAACATTAGTTAATGCCATGACACCTCTCCTTAATGGATAATCCAAATTGACTTGAACACACACCTTAACTGGAACACCTTCTACTGGAACAACATCTTCAGGTTCAATGGCCAATACTTCACCCATAACATTGCCTATCTTTGTAATGGCTTTAATATTCATATGCCCAGGAAGTATTTTTTTGACTTGAATCAAAAAGCAATGAGTACCCCAGTTTAGCTCTTGATAAATCACTGTGGAATTGTAATAAAAAAGATTAACCAAATAACCATTGATACTCCAAGGACGAGTGTCAAAAACTTTCTTTTTAGTATCCTCATCCTTGAATCGAAATTCAATAATATTATCATCCAATTCAAAAGCTTTGACATCACCCTCTGGAATAAAATCCCAAATAAACCCAAGAAACTTTTCCATAGTTTAATCCCCATTTTGCCTTCAATGAAAATCTTACCAATCAGACTGAACTCTTCAACCAAATCTTTTCCTTCAGAACCTTCACCATGGTGATAGATGATATCTTCCACATTTCCAAGATCTAAAGCAGCTTGCATAAATTTTTCAGCAAGATCAGACACAATACCTGAATTACCTTATGCCATTTGAATGAGAGAGATTTTCCGATAATTACAAGAAAGTTGTTTGAGTTGATTAACACAGAATGGGACTTGAACTTTATAAGTCCTTAAACATAGAAAATCCAGGGAAGAAATTGGTTTGAAAAAGATATTTTGCCTAGTATCTCGTAATTGAGTAGAGAAAGTTGACTGAGCAAAACTTTCCATTGTAAAATCTTTTGTAGAAAATGAAGGAGGATAGCTGTTTAAAATTCCGATAATAACTAGAGTAATTGACAGAACTAACTTGTAATGGATTTTTTGAATTTTGAATTTGATACAGACGCGACATCTTTCAAACCAGTGAGTTGGTGTTGTGAATCGGTAGAGATGAACTTCCGGAGAATCAACAATGGCAAACTTGAGAGACACAATAGCTTCAAAAAGCAACATGAAAACTTTTGCAAACGCCCCAATCACAACTCCAAACATGGTAAACACCATTTGAGATATCCTTAACTGCAAACACAAGAGGAGGAGAGGAGAAAATTAGTTACACATTTAGGAGCAATCAAATAAGCAAAAGAATCAAAAAAACCATGAAAACCAGAAGATCCCAGGACGGAGAAAGAGTTAATCAACAAAGAAACCATTTCAAAATGATAAAAATCAAATTAAATTTCTTAACAAAAGAACTGAGTCAACTCAGTTTGTCGCTCGATCCTCAGAGCCCTTATTAAATTTCAATCTTCTTCTTTTCAGTAGATTTAGAAAGATTGATATATATGTCACTGAGGTTATCATTTGCTATAATTTGTTGCTGATTCTCTTGTTTTTTTTAGGTCCATACTTTGTTTTCTTCAGGCTGCGAAAGATTCTATTTTTCTTAGAGATGGTGCCATTAGTGCCACTAACATTATGATTATTGGTTTTAACTTATTTGTTCGTAACTGGCAAAAAGATAAAAAAATATTTTGGATATAAATTTTCGTTATTCTTAACTGACGAGTAAATTTTTTAATGTCTAAGAAAATCCTTCTTTGTAGTTAGAGAAAGGTCGCTCATGTTGTTATTTTTGGAATGACATGTATTGGGGGAGAGTTCAATTTGAACTTGTGATTAATTGATATATCTATGTGGGCAGTGCGACTGTGGAATTGTAGGAGACGATTTTACCTTTATCTCTCCTTGATGAAGACGCTAAGTGGTGGAATCGTCTAAATAAAAAGTTGACATGTTATCTTTAGCTGCTCTACATACCAAGTTTACTTGGTAACTGCAATAGAGCCTCCTAGGCTTACTAATCAACCTTGGGAACACATGATGCATCGATAGTAAAATATATACTTAGTCAGCCACATAGGCTTACTAATCAACCCTGGGAACTCTATGATTATGAATGACCATCATCAGTAGAAACAATTTTTTGCTTATTTGTTGGATGCATCTCTTTGAAATCACATTTGAAATTGTCTTTTAAAGAGATTAGTCAAAGCAGCATCATCTCTGCCAAAAAAAAAAAAAAACTATGGTAGTTCCTAATAAAAACTGCTAAACCTCAAAGTGTATTTCCTGATTTCTCTAAGATATACAAAACTAAACTTAATAAAATGAAAATTAAATCCTAATTTTTCAACTCCTGAATTTTTTTAAATCTAAACCTTAAAGTGATCAATTTAGTAGTTGCACTCAACTGCAAAAAATGTATGCACGATATCATCTTAGAGTTGTTTGAAGACTCCGGCGTGGGACTTCCAGATTCCTATGAGTATGGATGCACCAGGTACAATAAATTTGACTATGCTAAAGAGAAACACAACCAGATTTCAAACAAACATTTCATATGGTGATATTTAAGTTTCAAAGCAACCATGGACGACTAAAATTATTACGGAAGTTATTATGGTAACTACACAACTCAATACATGACCAAATAATATTATCAAGGTGCGGAAGTTATCAAAAACAAAAATTCAGGTATGCACATAGGCAAATGTCAATACCGGAAATTGAAATTTCTCCTTGCCTTTGAAAGAAGTTCAATAGCATTAGTATAAGTCAATTGGACAGTGTCCTTCTCAGCTACATCCTGTCAAAAGAAACAAAATAGATAGATTCCATATCGATGCTCACATAAAAATACCCTGATAGAATGTTGTTAATGGAAAAATTTCAGAAAGAAAAAAATGAGCGTTTTATATATTGTTCAACCAATTCGTTAGTTCGCATAAATCTTGAAGAATGAGGTTACTCATATATTATATGTATCAATAATTCCTTTCTAAAACCAGGAATTGAATAAATCAATATCCATGATTACACGACTAATATCACCATCAAAACTACATTGATGCACACGGGTTTATCGCTAATTGTTGTGCTTCAGATTAGCTACTTCCTAGACACCTCAAGATCTTCTCACAGAAAAACAGAAAACTATGCGGAATTTAAACAAGAACACAAAGAATTATAGTTGTTCGGGAATGTGCCTACTCCACTGCAGCAAATAAACTTCTTATTGAATACTTAGAGAATAGACAAACTGTTTTTTTCACACACCTCTAACAATTCAGACTTAGATATAATAACCAAAGGGTTATCACCTCTGTTTATAGGCCTAGGAATAATCTAGAATCTGCATAGAAATAGAAGTCTTAAATAGAGAACTAATTCCTAATATAACATAGAAATTAGATTCCTAAAAAACTTGAGGAGGTGCAAACTGATTAGGAAATCAGTTTGTTCTTTCCTAAAACAAGATTTTTCATAAATCGAGCCAATAACTAACAATTCTCCACCTTGGCAAGATTTCTAGGACAACTTCACTATTCTCTGATTTCTCCACTTTGGCATGAAATCTGACATTCCATTTCCTTCAAACTTTTGTTTCTTTCACTTATCAGTAGATGCTTCACTTCTCCAATCATCATAAAGATGCTTCATTACCTTATAGGGATTCACATGTGCTTGACAGCACCACCACACCCTAAGGTGTCTTCTAAAATTTTCTCCCGTCACCACCTTGGTGAGCATATCTGCTGGATTGTTGGCAGTTCCAATCTTTTCCAGTAGAATTTCACCTTCTTCAACAATTTCCCGTACTTTGTGATATCTTATACTGATGTGTTTTGTTCGAGCGTGATAAACTTGGTTCTTAGCTAGGTGTATCTCACTTTGAATGTCACAATATATTCTTACTTGCTCTTGCTGAATCCCCAACTCCTCGAACAAACCTTTCATCCAAATGGATTCCTTTATACCTTCTACAACAGCCATATATTCAGCTTCAGTTGTCGATAATGCTATTGTAGATTGTAAGGTTTACCTCGAACTTATCGGTCCACTCGCAACTATAAAAACATACCCAGCTGTAGACCGAAACTTGTCCAAATCACCAGCGTAATCGCAATCACAGTATCCTACTACTTTGCAACCAGTTCTATCATTTCGTGGTAACTTCAATCCAACATCTACTATACCTTGAATATACTACAGAATCTACTTCACAGCCTGCTAGTATTCCTTCCCTGGATTATGCATATATCTACTAACCATACTAACAACTTGTGAAATATCAGGCCTAGTGCATACCATAGCATACATAAGGCTCCCAACAACACTTGCATATGGTATTTCAGCCATTAACCTCTGCTCCTCCACTGTTTTTTGGTGACTGTTCAACATTCAATTTACAGTGTCGAGCCAGAAGTTGTGTTACCAGTTTAGACTTGTCATCTAAACCAAAACGCTTAAATACCTTTTTTCAAATAAGACTTTTGAGAAAGACAAATAGTGCAAGATTTCCTATCTCTCTCAATTTTCATCCCTAAAATTTTCCTTGCTTCACTGAGATCTTTCATCTCAAATTCACTACTCAACTGATTTTCCAATCGTTGAATCTCCACCTCACTCTTAGACGCAATAAGCATGTCATCTACGTATAAAAGTAAGTAGATAAAGGATTTATCTTGGAGCTGTTTGAAGTATACACAAAAGTCATAGTTGCTGCTTGTATACTTTTGTGTCTTCATAAACTTGTCGAATCGTTTGTACCACTGCCTTGGAGATTGCTTTAAGCCATACAAAGACCTCTTCAAGTTTCATACCAATTTTTTTTTACCCGCTACTTCAAACCCCTCAGGTTGCTTCATATAAATCGTCTCCTCCAAGTCACCGTGTAAGAAAGCAATTTTAACACCGAGTTGTATAAGATCGAGATCAAACTGCGCCACCAAAGCAAGTAAAATTCTAATGGTCAATCCCTTCCCTTTGCGCGTAGCCCTTAGCTACCAACCTTGCTTTGTATCTTACATTGCTTGTAATTGGAGATCCTTCCTTCTTTGTATATACCCGCTTGCATCCGATTGCCTTTTCCCCTTTAGGTAGCTCCACCAGCTCCCAAGTTTCATTCTTATCAAGAGAATCCATATCTTCACTCATGGCTTTTCCCCACTCCACCTTTTCAACTGTCTTGACGGCTTGTTTATAAGTGGAAGGAATTTCTTCTTCTACAATCGGTAATGCATATGCAACTATATCCGCTTCGTTCTTTCCTATGAGCAATACTATCATAATATGTAGCTTCTTCCGGTAATTCAGGTTGTGTTATTTCTACTTGTAATTCTGAACCTGGTTATTGGGTTGAACCATCAATTGTTCCCAATTCTAAGTCTTCATCACAACCCTCATCTTCAAAATTCTCGTATATGTGGTCAGACTTTGTTGGTTTCTCATTAGGTTCAAACTCCTCCATTTGCCGATTTTCTACTTTTATTTCAGATGATTCATTCTTCCACATTGCAGTCTCATTAAAGGTAACGTCCCTACTTATCACTACCTTCTTTGACTCGGGACACCAAAGATCTTCTCACAAAAAACTATGCGGAATTTAAACAAGAACACAAAGAATTATAGTGGTTCGACAATGTGTGCCTACTCCACTGCAGCAAATAAACTTCTTATTGAATACTTAGAGAATAAACAAACTATTTTTTTCATACACCTCTAACAATTCAGACTTAGATACAATAACCAAAGGGTTATCACCTCGATTTATAGGCCTAGGAATAATCTATAATCTGCATAGAAATAGAAGTCCTAAATAAAGAACTAATTCATAATATAACATATAAATCAGATTCCTAAAATACTTGAGGAGGTGCAAACTGATTAGGAAATCAATTTGATCTTTCCTAAAACAAGATGTCTCCTAAATCGAGCCAATAACTAACACTAATCTCGCAGCTCTGTGTAAAAGAATAATAGTCCGTGCAATAAATAAGATAAAACAGTTAAGAAGGGAATCTAACAAAATGAAATCAATTAGAGAACCAGAACAGAACCCGAAATAAAAGAGGAAAAGAGGCAATAGACTAACTGATCATTGAAAGAAGCCAAAATTTGTACTTGAATCTGAACCATAAAAAAAGGAAGAAAAAAAGGTACCAGACACTTTACCCAATGTAACTTTCCTGTTGTATCTCTTTGTACTCTCACCCACTATGAAGAGAACAACTAACTTAAAATATTATTCTCAGTGTTAATTAAAACCCACCGCAAATAAACCAGTCGAAACATAAATCTCTTTGTTCAGTGGAATCAAATCTAAGATTTCAAACAATAAAAAGTAATGGAAAACAAAACCACAAATCCCCTTTTGATACTCTTCTTACTCAAATACCATGAGTATACCATACTGAACATATAAATGCTGACCAATCTGATAACATTCTGATCTACGTCGTATCATTTAACTTCTTCCACATAAACCCATTACTGGCGTCTATTAAATCTCATCGCACCTATCGATTCTACTATAACAATAGCATAAAATAAACCGTAGTTCAAATTATTTAAATTAAACTTGGATAATATTATTAAATAGAATCTTAAAAACACTGGATATTTGTTATAAAGATCAAACTATAGCTAAGAAAACCACATCAATCAACCAAAAGCTCTACTCAAACAGTTTACAAAAACCCTAATCAAAACTTACCAAAAACACAAATACAAATTTGAGGTGCACACCACATAATCGTCCAAGTCGAATTCAAGGGTGGACTTTGACCCAAGATAGACACCAGTTAGAGCAAGTCTCATAGTGGAATCCGACCTATTCCAAGCTTGGAAAAACTGTGGAATGTCAAGTCTAATGGATTCCATGTTGGTGTCATCCACACTTTTTCCAAGCCATGTTCCATGGCTTTGTGGAATCTAAAGAAACGTTATTCTATATAGCATGCTAAAAGACGAAAAACACTATTCCGATTAAGTCAAATACATAAAAGCGGCTTTTAATTTCAACCGTGCATATATATATATATTTTAGAAGAGATTGCATTAAAGAACCAAAAAAAAATAAAAAAAATAGACAGATTGTTATCTTGCTATCAGTACAGGACATTCCCTGTTCTGAGTTTGAGACAACAACCTATTAGTATTACCAATACCTTCTTTCGGATTACTTAACTTATCTAAACTTATAAACATATTTAAAAAGGAAGGTAAATCTTCTTCCCAGCTGTTGAAAATTGAAGATTTTCTTGCCTCTACTGCCAGCTTATATGCCACATAATTGCCAGATTTGTGAACAAACTTGAACCCCAAAAAGTTGTCACAATCATCTAGAATTTGCATTGTCTCCTTCACAATAATCTGATTCCTCCAATCCATCATTGTTGCCTTTCCTTTGATAAAACTCACAATCCTTTCACAGTCTCCCTCTATCTAGAAATGTGCCAAATCTGCATCTTTGGCCCTCTTTGATCCCTGCAAAAGAGCTCCAACTTCCGCTTTTTCTACACTTGCAACAATGAATACTCCCGACTTAGCTGCTCTTCCATTACCTGCATCATCTCTCGGGATTATACCAAAACCAGCAAAAACTGTCTCCGAAATCCAAGAAGCATCATAATTTAACTTAAAACAATGATATTCAGGGCATTTCCAAGAAACATTGTGAATTTGCTTTATTGTAGGATAATCAGTAACTGTTATCAAATTTCTTTCATTAAAGCTCCAATAGTTTAAATGTCTCTGAATCATGATAGAAGTTTGTAAAGAATAAGCATTTTTTCCTCAAAAATCCTATTACATCTCTCTTTCCAGATAAACCAACATTTTGTAGCATTAATCTCTATTACCTTGTCTCCCTGTGATTGCCACCAATTGAAATGATCAATGAAAGATTTTCTTACAGTTTTAGAAGTACTTCCACCAGAAAAAGGTGGCTGCATCCAAATTGATTTAGCATACCAGCATTCAAATAAAAGGTGATGAACATATTATATTTAATCTTTACAGAAAATACATATATTGTTTACATCATGCATATGTCTACTCAGTATTTTTGTTACTGGCAAGGCATCATTCATACATTTCCACAGAAACAATTTAATTCTTTGCGGCAACTGAGTCTTCCAGAATTTCTTCCAAAAAAATTCAGTAACTTTGTTTCCTTCATGCTTACCACATAGTCTATCATATAAAGATTTAACTGTGAAGATGCCATTCCTAGTTAACTTCCATCTAGGTTTATCCTGATCTAAGGTATCATTCACATCCACAAACAGTTTAATATTCAATATAGTTTGAGCAATAATATGAGGAAAATAAGCAATTATGATTTCTTGGTTCCACTTATTAGTATTTGGATTAATCAAATCCGATACAAGTGTTAACTGATAGTTTCTTTCAGAAACAAATTGATCTAGAGTGATTTCTAGATCAGGTATCCATTGTTCAGTCCATATATTAATTGACTGACCATCCCCAACCTCCCAACAAGTATACTTATGAATTAAATTAGCCCCTTGAACAATGCAGTTCCACATCCAAGAGGATTTCACAACTTTTTTTAAAGGCAAAAAAGATTTTTTTTTAAACATCTTAACCCACCAAGAGTTAGGTTCAGAGATGATTCTCCAAGCAATCTTAGCTAACATTGCTTGATTCATTTTTTCTGCATCTTTGAAACCCAAACCTCCCATTGAGATTGGTTTGCACATGAATTTCCAAGATTTTACGTAATGCCCTTTCGCATTAGCATCTTTTCCCTACCAAAAGGCACATTGGATAGAGTTTATTCTATCAATAATCTTTTTTGGGGGTTTAAAACATCCCATTTGGTAGATTGACATGCCAGAAAGAACTGATTTGTTAAGAATCAATTTACTTGGTTGGCTAAGAATCTTGCTTTTCCAACCTTTTATTCTTTCTTCCATTCTGTTCACTATGAAGTCAAAAGTTTTCAGTTTTGATTTACCAATAAACAAAGGCACTTCTAGATAAGAGTCCTTAATATCTATGTTCTTTATTTTTAGCATTTTGGACATCATTTTTTTCAACTTATGGTGTATCTTTTTACTGAAGAAAAGTCCTGACTTTTCAAAGTTTACCATTTGTCCTGAAACCATACTAAATTCATGAATAGCATTTAACAAATTTTTGCAGTTTTGCAGATTTGCCTTTGTGAAAATTAGGCAATCATCAACAAAGAAGAGATGAGAAATTGGAGTATTATTCATGCTTATTTTTAAGTTTGAGCTATTCTTTGACCAAATCAAACGCTATTCTTTTTAGCTTTTTTATGATTCCATCATAAGATTTGAGCTTCCATGAAAAATTCCAAATATCGAGGCAAGTGAAAGATGGAAGATGAAATTCTTCCGCTATAAGACGTGCTCTTACTATGTCAAATTAGATCAACTCATCAAGAGCAGTCAAAATTAGATCAACTCATCAAGCTACCCTTAACCTACCTAGCTGTCGGTTCTCAACTATCGTCCACGTTCAAGACATACATCAACCACCACAACAATATTTAGTATGGCCCCACCAAGAACAAGAATACGGAAAAGTGTTAAACTGGTTCCAACACGTGTTGAAACTGAATACTTACTCAGTGTACAATCTGAGCGTGTTTTTTCCGATTTAGAAATATTAACGGTCCCGATTATTTTAAGTAAAAAGTAGTTCGAGCTTTAACTTTTATTAGTAGTTTCCGAGTTATTACGGAAAAACAATTTCATGTTCCGATTAAATTTTGAAAACCGAAAAAGTTTTAGGGTTTTCTTCGAGGAAGAAGAAGAATTTTAAGAAAAATTCCTCGAATAAAAGAAAATAAAATTATAGAAATTATCAGAAATTTGAGGTTTGGTTACAGTTAAAATCAAGATGATGTTATCGCTGCAAAGCGATAATCGATTACACCATCATCAGCAGCAACAACATCAGCAACATCAGCTGCAGCAGATTCCCGGAGGTGGTGTTGGATATTCTAGGGTTTTGTATGAAGCGGATCGTGATGATGCGTTTGTAATCAAATCAGAACCACAACACCAGCAACAGGCGTCTGGATCTCATGAAGGTTATTCGATTAAAGTTTAATTCCTTATATTTTTTTATAGAATAGAAATTGATTAGGGTTTAGACTGTTGAATATATTTGGTGTTTCGTGTTGAATCGTCAAATATGATAGTTTGTTTTGGAGGATTGATGACTCCTACTGTAAATTGTAAATGTTGAATTTATCAATATATTGAAATTTCTGGTATTAAAAACATGCATGCCTGGCTTGGTGTTATTGATATTTTTTTTGACCTCAGTGGCATGTAATTTGAGCTTAGGGTTAGCGGAAAAAAAGCGGAAAAGACATGCTAGGTTTTTGATTTCAGGCTGTTTATTTAAGCTGTTGAAATTGTTGTATTGGCATATGTATTATTGCCATTAACCAGCTAACATGTTCCGAGCTTTGGTTGCATGTCATGTGGACTAGTGTGAAACAATTTGGCTACGTTAAGTACTTAGGAGTTTAGCAGACACACTCTTCAGGGCTTTGGTAGATAGGTGCAAAATCTTGCAAAATGCTAAAATCTGCATAATTTGATGCTACATAGTTTTCTGGAAGAGGCATGTTTTTGTGTAGCCTGTTTTGTTGTCTAGCTAGCTAACGGATTTATTAGCGGATTTGATTTTGTGTCTTGTTAACTCGGTAAACCAAAGAATAAGAAGAGTTGAGAGAGAGGGATTTCTGGTTTGAGACTCTGAACTATCACGTTGTGTAAGAGCGATCAATGAACATTATATATAGAAGGTTATATTTGTGACTTTGAAGTCACTTTAACATTCTTCTCTATTGCTTCTAGGATACTTAATAGAATAGGAAGAATCCTCCGCAACTTCGATTTGTTTTGAGAATCAGAAGATGAAAAACAAAACTCCATGAACTTGGTGTAAGTAGTTTTTTGACATTTTATGTCCACCTCATTTCAGTTACGAAGCTTTCCCATCATCTCAGAGATGGGAGTCACCTTGCTTCTAACATGTTGAGAATGTTTGCTGTATCTCTAAGAAGCACATATGACTTGTAATATCAGGTTTATTTGGATAAGCTCTGTCATGTGCAGTTTGCAGAAGTTCTGTAATCCATTAGTGAGGATATACATCAAATTTAGGATTATTTTTTCTTGTTATGAAACTTGATTATCACCAGAGCAGTCTAAGTTGTGTCGTCTGACCAAATATTTGACAAGAAGCAAGTTACAATCCTCCCTACACCCAGGGAAAGTTGTCTCTCTGTTGAGCAAATATTTAGATATTGTATAAGGAAGAAAAACTATCTTGTTGTAGCCTGTGGAATTTCTGCTTGACATGATTGTAGTTATTAACCTATCAACTGCCCAGCAAGGACTTGGTAGGCACTTGGATTTTCTTTTGTGGCACTACTAAAGTCTTTCTCTGTTTTTAACCCTTTCTCACCCCCTTGGTTCAGCCTCAGCTCCATCCTGTTATCACTTTAACTGGATCTGGACTGTTCAGATGATCTGCATTTCCTCTTGACCTCAAAATGGACTTTTAGTATATGTATGAGTGGACATTGATTTACAAGTATTAAGTAATAATATTGAAAGAATCTGGAGTGTTAACATGTGTTTGTGTGTTTGCTACAGTGGATGAAGATACACTGTTGTCCCTTGCACATCAGAAATACAGATCTGGGAACTATAAACAGGCTTTGGATCACAGCAGTGCTATTTATGAGAGAAACCCTCGTCGCACAGATAATCTTCTCCTTCTGGGTGCTATTCACTATCAGGTTGATTCTTGAATCATCACTGCTTTTGCAGTTTTTCAATTCCCAAGCTTTTAGTCTTGTTACTTATCTCATACATCCCTCTCTTTAATTTGGACGGAACCTGATGCTGTTCCTTTATTATGGCTTCATGTTTCTCTAGCTAGTACTTTGGTGCCTTGTGATTAATTTTTCGATACGGTAAGTAGTGTTCGGCATTAAATCTGTTATCGTGCCTCTTCAGTTACATGATTTCGACACATGCATCGTGAAAAATGAAGAAGCTGTGTTTATTGACCCAACGTTCGCGGAATGCTATGGAAACATGGCGAATGCTTGGAAGGTAACTGCTACACTTTATTTTACTCTGGTGTTCTTACTGTTTTCTTCCACGTTTTATGGTATGATGATAACTTTTTTTTTCATTTATACGGTTCGTGTGGAGTTCATTTTTTTCTTGGTTTTCCTACACAGGAAAAAGGGAATATTGATCGTGCAATCTACTATTATTTGCGGGCTATTGAGGTGTGTATATCTTGATGAGAAGGTCACTAGTCTCATTATCAAATGTTGGGTTGATCTGTTTTTGTTTGAGGCATAATATGCTTATATAGATGCTGTGACTTCTATCATGTCATTGGAGGTTTCAGTAATCTCACAATGGTTGAAGTTTAAATGGTGATAATTTGCGTAAGAGTATGGTTTCTGACGTCTTTATCTTAGTCGTTGCGGAAATAGTGAGAATATGTGGTTTCCAGAAGCAGCGGATTTGTTCAGGAGATATCCATGAATCTGTCTTGTTTTTTGGAGATGATCTTTTTTGCCCTTCCAGTGTTTTAGTGGCTCTTTGGTCTAGTATGATGTATAGCTTGCATCCTCTTAGAGGATCAGCCAACACTTATGTACAAGGTGGCAATTCTATGTGGGATCATGAAACAGGGAAAAATGGGCAATCTGGCGCTACCATTGTTGTATAACATGAATAAACCGATTTTGTGGCAAAGTTACTTTTTCGTTATGACTCATGCATCAGTTCTTTATATGTTTCTGCTAGATTTGACGTCTTTTCTCGGCTTGTAAAAGCCAATACCATGTAAATTAGTCAAGCTGTAAGTTAAAAACAAGGAGTTAATTACTGTCAGATGCTTACAGGTATTTTACAGACCTGGTACTTCAGTATGTTGTACTTCCGGGTACCCATAGATCAGTTTTCTGCAATAGAACAAAATATCATCAATCATGTAGACAATTAAAAAACATGTCGCTTTGTTGAAAAAGGTACATTGGAAGAAAATGTATTGTCACTTTAGCATTTGCATTATCACCTCCAGGATCTGCTTTATTTCTTGGCATCATTTGAAGACAGTGAGATACGACAACACAAGATTTGGGGGAAGGACTTAGTTCTCCTCTTTTGTATTTCCTGCAAAGTAAAATTACAAATATTGTTATACATGAGAGCTAATTTGAACCCTGTCAGTGGTGTAAATTGGATATTCTTAAGTTTCCTTACTGCTAGTTGGTTGGCATATTGGTTAATGTGCACGTAGTCCTCGTCATAACTTAGGAGGAGAATTGATTTTTTAGAGCAACCTTTGAATTCAAAGGGCACAATTTGGTATGCTGGGATGGAAATTGTAATTTAGGTTCCTAGAAGTTATTTGTCTAGGGAATTGTGGAGTAATGAAACTGTGCTGCTTAGTCATAACATTTTTGTCGCCACTTTGTTCTTTATGGACCATAAACGCTAGTTTCAAACATGAGCAAAATTAGATCTTGTTGGCTTTAGTAGCTTCACAGCGGTTTGTTGGCTACCTTCTCTCCAGGATCGTGAATAGTGATTGCATAGTGGTCTTTGACGATGTCAATCCCTTGTATAGAAGGAGGTTTATGTCCGCCTTGTTGACATACTGCTCTTTCAGAAAACTTGCTGGTCTTTCATGTTTATGGTTGTATCTGCATACATCACTATGGAGGAGCTTGCTTGGCATAATCTGCCTCGGTACTGAGCTGACAAGTTTGTTGTTCTTTTTTCTTTTCCAGCTACGCCCAAATTTCAGTGATGCTTGGTCCAACTTAGCTAGTGCTTACATGCGTAAAGGACGATGCGAGGAGGCTATCAAGTGCTGTCACCAGGCTCTTGCACTAAACCCTGGATTGGTATTATCCTTGTTTGATTTTACGATCCCTTCTGTACAGTCTTGATCCTGCTTAGTTACTCACCAATGACATGTTTCAATTTGGACAGGTTGATGCTCATAGCAACCTTGGTAATCTGATGAAAGCGAAAGGGTTAGTGCAGGAGGTAATTGCAAAAACTGAGGGTTTTATTGACTTGGCGATAAATGCACCCATGTAGTTTAAGTGGATCACTCTGTTATAATGTCCTAGTCTAAAGTCTTTTCTGCTTAGCTGTTCGAAAGTAGATCTCTTTTATGAGTGAACTATCTTTGATAAGTCGTCGTAGATTTATTTTGCCGTAACAATGGAGGCTTTATTCTTTTACACCCATAACATTCTGAATCCAAATCATATATACATTATGCAGGCATATAAATGCTATCTGGAGGCCCTCCGTATTCAACCGACTTTCGCTATTGCATGGTCAAACCTTGCAGGTCTTTTTATGGAAGCAGGTGATCTTAACAGAGCGGCTCAATACTATAAGGTACTTGATGTGATAAAATGTAGCCAAGGCAATTATGCACTTATATGTAATGGTGTTTGGCTGAAGATTCTTTGTTTCTTCTTATTTATGGTATGCGGGTTCATTTCCCTATGGCTCGAATCTTGAATGCCTGCATTCTCACAATTTATATTCTCTTTCAGGAAGCTGTAAAATTCAAGCCAACATTCGCTGATGCCTATTTAAACCTAGGAAATGTATATAAGGTAAGCTGTAGTTACTGGCTTATAAGATTAGTAGAGACAATTAACATTGAGATTAGTGAGAAACAAGATCTTTCTTTTGCTTTTTCCAGGCCCTGGGAATGCCTCAGGAGGCTATTTCATGTTACCAGCGTGCTCTTCAGGCTCGTCCGGACAATGCAGTGGCTTTTGGTTAGTACCACAATCAACTGTCATTTCTGTGCTATGGTTATTTTAGGATTCAAGATTAGAAAGCACGAAATGTTCCAAATCCACAAGTATCTTCTAAGCAATTGGGGTTCATCTTGTCATCTTGCGATTTTTGTTCTTTGCGTAATCATAACTACTGGGTTGCACATATTATATATATGTCAATAGCAACATCAACACTGGCTTGCTTGGAACTTCAGACTTGGTTGATTCAAAAACAAATCTTATCATTTAGAATTCGGTTCAAGATAACCGATTTAGCCTACAAAGAACTCTATTCAGCAAGACTTTAGGCTTCAGAGTTGGATGAAATTGAGAGGACTTGGCTACATTTTATCACATCTTTGCTAGGTCCCAAGCAGGGTTGCTTTTGTTGTCCACTGGATCTGGTTTTGGTCTAGTGTATCTCTATAGGAAATCGCTTCCTGGCATGATCATCCTTATGGGATTGTGGACTGGTGGAAAGTAACGGACCTGGGGGGTGATCTTCGAACCAACTCTTCTTTTTTTTTCTTCCCAATATTCTAGAATTTTTTCTATATCCCCCTAGAAATTTAACATATAGTCCATCCCTATTGTTTTAGCCCTCATAGGCTTTCATTCCTACTTCGGTCACTGCTGGTGGGCCTGTTTTTTGTTGTTAATGTGAATTTGTATATGATGATAGTAGATTCGAGGGTTCTTCTGGAATTAAATTATAATAGTAATAAATAAAATTTCGCAGGGAATCTTGGTAGTACGTACTATGAGCAAGGTCAGATGGATTTGGCAATTCTCCATTTTAAGCAAGCAATTACTTGTGATTCAGGATATGTGGAAGCATACAACAACCTAGTAGGTCCTTTTATTTTCAAATATATATTGACCAATTAGATAGTAGTTGTACCTTTTTTGCCTAATGACAAGACTTAGATCTGACTGGTTTTGGATTCTGCAAGGGTAATGCACTTAAAGATGCTGGCAGGGTTGAAGAAGCAATCCATTGTTATCGTGTGAGTATATAATCTTCTAATAGTTTTTGTGTTCCTCTAATCCGGGCTTTAATATTTGTTTTTCTTTACTGGTCATTGATTAAAGTTTTTTCTTGAATATAGTCATGCATTGCGTTCCAGCCTAACCACCCTCAGGCTTTAACCAACCTCGGAAACATATATATGGAATGGTATATTTTATCTGTTTTCTCTGTATATCTGAGTTTAGTAGTATTTAAATTTATTAGTAGTATTTAAATATATTTTTAGGTATCTCTTCCCAAGATTCCCAATGACTCCTATTCATGCATTCATGCAGGAACATGCTGAGTGCTGCTGCAACATGTTATAAGGCTACATTAACTGCAACAACTGGATTATCTGCTCCTTTCAGTAACTTAGCTATAATATACAAACAACAGGTTCTCCACTTATAGTTCTCAAATTTTCACCATTTATTAATTTTCTCGAATTCTCACCATTTGCTGATTTGCTTGGATTATAAATTAGATGTAAACAATAGTGATCTCTTTTTTCTGCTGAGCAGTCTTGGTGTTGTTACGAAGGTCTGATTAGGTCATTCCTCATTGTCTTTTTGGATTGTAGGGAAATTATGCCGATGCTATATCTTGTTACAGTGAGGTTCTCCGAATAGATCCCTTGGCAGCTGATGTTCTTGTTAATAGGGGAAATACATTCAAAGAGATCGGTAGAGTTAGTGAGGCAATTCAGGATTATTTGCGAGCTGTTAATATCAGGCCGACTATGGCAGAAGCACATGCAAATTTGGCTTCAGCTTATAAAGACAGGTTTTCTTTTTAAGTGTACAAAATCTGATAGGCTAATCTGCATAGTATGACGTGTATATATATTTGGAGAAGATCATTTTTAATGCACGGACATATCATTATTTATTTGCATGAATTGCAGTGGACATGTGGAGGCGGCTATTAAGAGCTATAACCAAGCGCTGGTTCTGCGTCCCGACTTTCCTGAAGCAACTTGTAACCTTCTACATACATTACAGGTATTTTTTGCGCTTCTTCAGTTTTGAGTTTCAAGTGTTGTAGTTTCTCTACTTTGTTCACTTTTGAGGTCCTTGTCATGTGTACGCTGTGATATCCGCTCCAATGATATGCTTTGTGGCATAAGAGCTTTAAATGAACTTGTTAGCCTTACAAAAATCAGTTAAACAGCCTTTTTTTAATGATTCTAAATTATTATGGCTTAACCATTTAGTATGCTTGAGTATAAGGGAATTCAGTTATGCTTGAGTCGCATATGGAAAAAGAATACTTGTTCCTAGACACCCTTGATCCTTTTAGTTTGCGCCTGCTCAGTGTAAATGGTATAATATGCTAGGGAGAGAATCATAGCCCAATTTGCGAGGTTAGTGATTTCGATTGATGCATGATATGTACAACAGGTGAGGGTTCATCATGACAAGTTGCAAGAGCCTGTAATTATATATTAGTTTGAGCCACTACTGATGTATATTGCTGTTGAACTTGGGAGCCCCTCCCTTTGGGATATCTGTGTCTCAAGGCCTTAGTTTCCATCGTGAAAAAGGTTTTCCAGGTCAATAGACTGTATTAAGTAAGGGTGTACTGTTTAAATTTCTTCTTTAAACTTTTATGTGATCTTTTGATACTTCCTCAGTGTGTCTGCAATTGGGATGATCGAGACAGCAAGTTCAGAGAAGTTGAAGGAATTATAAGGAAACAAATAAAGGTTATAGCCATTCTGGGATTATCCATCCTGCATTCCCACTTTTGTATTGAATTTTTTGATTAGAGTATTTTTTACTAGTCTAACACTATTGGTTTGACTGTGTTGTGCACTCCAGATGTCAGTTCTTCCAAGTGTGCAACCTTTTCACGCGATTGCATACCCCATTGACCCAGTCCTTGCTCTTGAAATCAGGTCCCTTTTCTGATTTCCTTTTATTTGTTATGTGAAACCATTCAGTAAGATGTATCTAGCAATCTGTTATTTATTCATATATCACTTTTTGTTCTTGTAGTGGTAAATATGCAGCACACTGCTCTTTGATTGCTTCCCGCTTTGCTCTTCCACCATTCAGTCACCCCCCTCGAATTCCTATAAAGAGTGATATTAGAAGTTTGCGCCTAAGAGTTGGGTAAGTTCTCCAGCTGGAACTTATGGGTAAGATGTATCTTGCAATCTGTTGTTCGTTTATTTTATCTGAACATTTTTTTTTTTACTTTTCTTATCCAGTTATGTGAGCAGCGACTTCGGTAACCACCCCCTATCCCATCTCATGGGTTCAGTATTTGGAATGCACAACAGAGAAAATGTTGAGGTCCGTATAAATAGTTTAATTTTTCTCTTTATTTTCCTTCTCTCTCTTTCTCATCCTTTTTCTGTTAGCATTTTTATTCTTCTCTTTACATGCGAATCCTTATTCGTGCAGGTATTCTGTTATGGCCTAAGTCAGAATGACGGAACTGAATGGAGACAGCGCATCCAATCTGAGGCCGAGCACTTTGTAGATGTCTCTGGGTTGCCTTCTGATGTGATTGCCCGATTAATAAATGAGGATAAGATACAGATCCTGATCAACCTTAATGGTTATACAAAGGTATCTCCCCTTTTCTTTTGTTTCTATTTCCTTTCATGAATGCTTCAATTTAAAAAATTCAATGGCATCGGGAATTGAAAATGTTGGTATTAATGCTGTGTTAATTCCACAGGGTGCAAGAAATGAAATATTTGCAATGCAGCCTGCACCCATTCAGGTCTCATACATGGGTTTCCCTGGAACCACCGGTGCAAACTACATAGATTATTTGGTTACTGACGAGGTTGTACCGACATTCTTATTTTTATTTCATGTTACTTTATGAAAGCATGTAATATTCAGTTAATTCACATTATTCCTTCCGCTGCAGTTTGTTTCTCCAACTAGGTACTCACACATTTACTCTGAGAAGCTCGTCCATCTCCCACACTGTTACTTTGTGAATGATTACAAACAGGTGAGTATTTGTGTAAGAAACTTTGTGTTTTTGCATATCTTTATTTTATCTTTGTGAATTCTGGCTTAATCTCTACTATTATGGAGCATATGTCCAATACTGTAAAGGACCAATTTGTTTCATATATGGGCCAAATACCTTGCTCTACCTCTTAGGTCCTACTCGTCCTGGTTTTTGGACCTTCAACCTGCATTCTTTTCATGTGAGAAGCCCCCCTTTTTTTTTTTGGGTGCTTGTGTTTAAGTACCCTTCATGGTGTCTGCTATGCTATCTCATTTTTTATCAACACGAAATCTAGTACTTGCAGTGGGCATTCTTTCCACAAGGCATGCCATCCTGGTTGTTCTAACCTAGATCCAGAGTCTTTTGATAGCCACGTAAACAAATGCGCGTCTGGCTATTCAATGTATTTATTGATGGTTATTCTAAGGCACTGTACTGATTAATGTATATCTGGCTATCTTTTGTCTCTTACGGTGCTCTCTTTTCTCAGAAAAATCGTGATGTGCTTGATCCAAACTGTCAGCACAAGCGATCTGATTATGGATTGCCTGAAGACAAATTCATTTTTGCGTGCTTCAATCAGTTGTACAAGATGGACCCAGAAATCTTTATTACTTGGTATTTTTCTTTCTTTCCCCGACCATTGTCATTCAAAAGTAGGGTTATTTGTTGTGTATGGGTTTTCACCTTTCATTCACATTTTCATGACTAGTTATGATCACACAATCATTTTTCTGCAGGTGCAATATTCTTAAACGTGTCCCAAATAGTGCACTTTGGCTTCTTAGATTTCCAGCTGCCGGCGAGACGAGACTTCGTGCATGTATGTGGGTTGACAGTCATGCTTTTTCTTTTTACGTTCAAGTCATGCTTTTTACCTAGTAATTGGTTACGCTTACTATCCCGAAAACGAAGTAAGCTTGGTGATTCTAATCTCTTAAACTTGATCTCTCTAACGCCTTTCTCCATCATTCTCAGTTGCTGCTGCAGAAGGAGTTCAACCAGATCGGATTATCTTTACTGATGTTGCCATGAAAAGTGAACACATTAGACGTAGTGCTCTAGCAGATCTATTCCTTGACACGTAAGCTCGCTATGATCAGTTGTGCCATATTTTGTTATATTGGGTTTGCTGTTGTTTTCAATTACTGCGTCAAATTGTTTTAGGTTCATATCTTTTTGGGCGGATGAGTTAATGTTTTTGCTTGTGTAGGCCATTATGCAATGCACACACAACTGGAACAGATGTTCTGTGGGCTGGTTTGCCTATGGTGACTCTGCCCCTGGAGAAGATGGCTACCAGAGTTGCTGGTTCACTGTGTCTGGCTACTGGAGTTGGAGAGGAGATGATTGTCAATAGGTAAATTTTAACATTATTACCGCTAAAAAGGATAGTTAGCCCTTAGGGTTAGGAAAAATGGTACTATTGTGGGGCTAATTTTTTTTCACACTTGTGGGGTTGAGTCGTTTCACACAACTGAACCCAACTGAACAATGAAGCTGCTTGGCACCTTTGACGTCGCAATGGTATTTTGTGAGCGGCATGCGCAAGTTAATAGTTTTTACTGAAAACATACCTTGCACATTCTTGGTGTTGTTTAAAAGAAGTTTGGGATATGTTTGTTGATGTTTTTACCATTGTCTTACTGCGCTCTTGTGTTTATATAGTATGAAGGAATACGAGGAGAAGGCAGTATCACTGGCTGAGAATCGTCCAAAGCTCCTGGCTCTCACTAACAAACTAAAAGCAGTTCGTTTGACTTGTCCCTTATTCGACACTGCACGCTGGGTATGTATTGTTTTTAGTTGGTGCGACCAATATAAATAATGTAGACTTGTTTTCTTAATCGGTTATATGCTATACATGAGAGCAGGAATGATTACAGTCCTTAGCTTGAATCCTTGACCTACTTTAACTTGAGTGGAAGTCTGGAAGAGACACCACTGGGATTGTCTGTTGTTGGTTGTTTTGACTACCAAATCGAGACGTAACTTGGTAGCATTTCGTTGAAGGTGTTGGATTTGTTTAAAGAGATTGGGTTAAATTTGTACAAACTCAGCTGATATTTACTGATTTGAAAATTTTCAGGTGCGGAATCTGGAAAGGTCATATTTCAAGATGTGGAATCTCTACTGTTCAAGCGAGGCTCCCCGGCACTTTAAGGTAACGGAGGATGATACTGACTTCCCGTACAACAGATAGAGTTGGCGAAAAGTAATATACGTGGTTTGTAGATAAAACAAAAAAAAGTGCAAGAAAAATATAAATTCGGTATAGTTGGGAGGTTCAGAGGTTAGTTCTAACCAACTCCTTGTTTGTTCAAGGGAGTCGTCGGGTCCAGTCTAATTTGGTGAGAGAAATGAAATATATCTACATATATATACATATACAAAGGGGTGAGGAGATGGATAGATAGTTAATACTGTTTTCTTCTTGTTGTTTTGTTTGTTGGAGACCAAATTTAGTAAAATAGTGCTTTAAACAATTGTAGCAGTGTAGTAGTACCCATTTGAGAATGAAATCTATGAAATTCGTCAAATAATCCATTACCAGAAGATAGCTTAATGTGTATTATAATCCCTCCTTGACCAAGTTACTCATAACCTAGATCCTAGGCACCCTTCTATTGACCTATTTTCCTGTTGGTGTTGCATTTCGCGTATATACTTTTAAGCCATATGAACCAGATTCTCATAAATAGTAGTTGCAACTTGTGTTATTATACACAGTAGTAGTGCTGATAGAGATCGTTGTAAAGTAGGCCAAGGTAAGAACACTTTTTGGTTGGCTCTTCTGGTCGGGTCCGTTTGCGGCCTTCGGTCTAAATAGGTTTTGCAGTGAGAGGCTCAATTTGCTGAGTATATGGATTCCATATTTGGAAATTACCAGTCAAGTACCTTGGTAAGCAAAAGTAAATGTAAAGAAATGAGGCTTCAGTTCAGCGCCTGAATCTCTTACTCTGGTGCTTCAACTCTTACTTTATTGTGATGTGTCCGTCTCCTTACTTATTAAGTAGGGCACACAGTATAAGACTGGATTCTAGCA
The DNA here is from genome assembly GCA_023531105.1 of Papaver atlanticum. NCBI lineage: Eukaryota > Viridiplantae > Streptophyta > Magnoliopsida > Ranunculales > Papaveraceae > Papaver > Papaver atlanticum. Next base: position 7,331,787 of record JAJJMB010008071.1, on the reverse strand, counting down.
GGTTGATTAGTGTTTATTGTGAAGCTGCTAAGTTGTGCCTGGTGAACATGATTTCATCATCTACCGGTAAAAATGATTTCATTATCAATTGGTCTTAAATTGGTAGGAGGTATTGCTTTCTCTGTGGGTGGTGGTGTACAAAAAAACCAATCCTGCAACCACTTTTAGTGGTATTCTGAGCTTACATCATTAGTTCCAAGGCTCAAGGCTCCCAAGTGAATGCCATACTAAAACACCTTGTCTGACGAAATCTTCCTTTCATTGTCATTCTGAAAGGTACGTTAACCAAACTTTCATTTCATAAAAATCCTCCCCACTTTCTTATTTATGGCAAAAGTCACCTGTTAAACCAAACATTCGGCCTCCTAATTAAAACATAAAGCCACAAATTGCTTCTTCTTTTCTAAATTAGAGTAGGCATGCAATGAGGGCAGAGGCGTAGAGCATGTTCATTATTTTGTCGCTAATTTTCTTCTTTGCCCAAAACTAAGTTGTACAACAAAGAGAGAACATTTTTCCTTTTTCTTTGCATCATTCTTTTGCCTTTTCACATTATTGCCACTATTTAAAGTGAAAGGTTTTATGAAATTGCTGTCATTTTGTGTGAGGCAAAAATTGGGTGGATTTTTGAAATGGAAATATGATGGATGTGGAACAAAATTGTCCCCATTGTTTGGTTATGTACTCAAATACCCTATATGTATCATGATCCAAAAGAGGGTTCAACTCTAATGGTTAATCCAAAAGAATAAAATACAAAAGAAAGAAAGAAACTGGACAAGGACAATAATAGCAGTTGTTTGCTTGGTGCATTTTCATTGGAAATGAAAGTTGGTGGATGGCAGTGAAATGGTGATTCATGCTCCTCCCCTATCCTTTGTTTTCTTCTTGAATTATTTCAGAGGAAAACAAAAGAGACTGTCCTTTTTGTTGGCTTCTCTTACTGCACACAAATTGGCTACAACATCTCCTTTTTGGTGCCAGGGATATTCCAGATTCTAGGCCTATGATTCTCCCAGGTTTCCTATAAGGTGAACCTTGATAACAGCATAGATACTTTAAAAAGGCCCTACAACTTGAATGAATCTACAACTTGAATTGATAAGCAAGAATTGGTTGAGACACTACAACTTGAATGAATCTATTATAATCTTGAAAAATTTCTGATTTCCTAAATCAGCTTTATCAATGTATTTGCTGAGGTTAGCATCTTTTCCGGGTGTGTGTGTGGGGGATCTTAAAAGAATCTAGGCCTTCAGCAATCTTGAATAATATACTTACAGTAAAAATTCTTTAATGTCAAATCAATGTTTTATCAAAAATAAAAAAAGAACTTTCTTGGACAATAGAATTTTTCTGATCTCGATTACGCTTGCACAACATAAATTTGTGTGATGTAAGCTGGCCGAAGATTGCTAATCTAGAGAAATTATAACAAATGTAAGAATGATATAGCAAATACTCATCTGTTTGACATAGCGTTTCTAGTGCACCACCAGCCAGTAACATAATAAGTTAATGGTGGTACCACAATCCGGCTTTTACCCACGTGCTGGAAAGTAAAAGTCATTTGTGGCGGCTAATAATATCTCCAATACTTTACTGTGTATTAATTAAGTTTCTCACATTGAGATAGAGAATGGAAAGAACAAGGAAGGATAGAAGAAATCAAAGAAAAGAAGAAGGAAAGGATGAAAGTGAAGTGTCTTTATCCCAATCCCCACCACCACCACAGCTTGCTTGACCACTTCACCTCCCAATCCCACAATGTGGATGGTTCTTCTTTATCCGACCCTACATTTCCACTACTACTACTTTGGACTCACTCACTTCCTCCCGGCCCCAACATAAAAATCTAGTCTGAAATCTAACCTCTGTTTAATTACTAAGATCTTATCAAAAAACCTTTTAAAGAAATTTGACATTTTTCTCTGTTCATTTCCATCCACTCAATGTCCTTGTCACTGTTGAAAAAAGTCTATCTAACAAACCCATAATTAGAAATGCACGAACACAAAGGAATTTTGACACTGATTGTTTTCCATCCATTGTGTCTGTTAGCGGAAAGTAGAGAAAAAGAAAACAACAGCCAGCCTTAGCTGTCTGTCTACTCACTTTGTGTGATGAGGAAATGAGAAGAGTGTGGAAAAATGGATGATATGAAATTATGAACAGTCGTACATGACAAACCTAACTTCAATTGATGGCAGAAATTCATGGACGCGGAAAGTGATTGAGAGGTCATCAAAGGGGTGAAATGAAATGAATCAAGTCAAGAACTCATAACAACTTGGAAGTTTCGTTTCATGGTCAAACAAGTTGAATTTATAGGAGGTAACTCATGACCCATGAGATTCTGTCTAAAGGAATGATTATGAAAGTATTACATAACAGAATGAAGCAAATATCAAATGAAAACAATAAATGATCAGAGAAACATATCACATGATAAACAAACGATTGAGATTATTATTATTTCCAAGCAATGTTAAAAAGAACACGAAAGGGCAACCAGGATTATGCAGAAGCAGCACCACAAAAGCATGTGAACATGGGTGCAAATCAGCAAATTTAAAAAAGCAACAACAAACACTCCAAGCGTACTTAAAATTACTATATATTACATTAATGATATTATAATTTATAATATAACTTATAATTAAGGTTCTGCACCACCAAGAGTCTATAGAGTAAAAAAAGAAAAAGGAAAAAAAAGTAACAAACACCAAAAGTCTGATGGAGCTTTTACCAGGAAAGCCTGTCGTAGACATAAACCTTAGAGATTCTAGACCTAAAGGACGCCTAATTCTGACTGAAAAAACCAATGGCTTCTTCAGATTTTTAAAGACACTGGCAAATTGAGAACCAACCCACCACAACTAGTAAGCTAAATTCATGAAGCCAACTGAGATCGTAGAAACTTCACCTGATTGGAGTAGAACAACGTCAATAGCAACCCTTCCTCCTCCGTTTATACAGTTTCTCCAGAGAAAAAAGCTCCTCGACCTCAATTGAAAGATAACAGTACCCCATCAAGAAACGATATGAAACCTTCGGACATTGTCTAGTACTCTGTTTCTTCAGAGATACCACAAAGGAGAATTGTTGTTGTCCTGTTTAGGATACGACTCCATGTTTCCTCTAGGCATAACCTCTTGGTAATCAACGGATGCCATATTGAAAGGAGACCCAAATCTGAAATGATCAGTAGTTATCTCACGTGGGTTTGAGTCGAAAGACTGCTCAAACTGAATTTCCTCCACTGGAAACATGTTCTGATTCATGTTTTGGCTCATGGGAGTGTTCTGGTTCATGTTTTGGCTCATGGGAGTGTTAACTGCATTGCTGGTTTGTTCATAGATGTGACCAACCCCCATACCAACAACCCCTTGGCCGTAGAATCTTCCATCAAGTTGCACTTTGTTCTGTATAGGAGTTTGATCATCTCTTACCCCACCAAGGCCTGCATGATTAGGATTCGCAACCTGCGGAACATTTGTATCATAGAATGAAAATAAGTCATTAATCATGTTCTGCCCATCTTCCGGAATCCCAAGACTAGATAGGTTGAATGAAGGTGGGGTTGAAGTTGGATTTGGGTTAGAATTTTGATTTTGGTTTGCATTAGATGGAATAGAAGCTGGGCTCGACTGCGTGAATGGCATATTGAACACCGGTGGTGGCTTCTCCTCATTAATCTGAAAATTTGATGAGATTCCAAAGCCTTGAGAAGAATAGCCTCCATGCTGGCAAGATGCCTGGTGATTGTTTCTCGAAGTCTTATCAAGAAATCCAACACGGTAATCGCTGTAAGGGCATTGTTTATACTCACAAGTATAAATTTTGTTGTCCACCACGGTCTCCAGATCTTCCAAGGGCTTCCTCTTCCTGATGAAATCTGAGTTAACCATATCTCCCTTCATCTGAGGAGGAGGTGGCTGAACCATGATTCTTTCCTTTGCTCCGACAAATCCCCCTATGCCTCCCAGATTAAACAGATTCATATCCCCGGGCTTCAACTCTTGTACTTCCATGTTTGACTCATCTTCAACCCCTTCAACATCATACTCACTGCTGTCACTGATGGTGAAGGATCCACTGCCACCAGCAGAAGACATAGGGGGGCAAATCCCAGGATGGAGTTTCCTAGACAAGGTTTCTTCTTGGTTAATTATAGCCAGCCAAGTTGCACTCTCCTTTGCCGTCATTTTGTCCTGCAAGCACTTAGACTGCCTTACAAGCTTTCGGATCTTGGCAATATCTGGTGACATATGCTTGATCACAGCAGTCAATACGCTAACCTTCCATGCCTTCTTCAGATCATGAGGCTTCTTGTAGGGTGGAGGACCTTGATCTTTTGGTAAGCCCAATTGAGACCACCATTCCTCATCTCCAGAGGGCCACCATGGTGGTGAAACACCCTTCTCCAGTGGGAACCGCCTCTGAGGAGGGTCACAGTGCTGCATGAGAGCAGACAAGAGAGACCCGAGTGTGGTGTCCTGAAGTTCTTGCAAAGTATGAGGGGTAGACGCTCCAGCGTTGATGTCTTCGTTCATACCAGGAATTGCATGATCTGCCTGGTATTTGGCGATCGCTGCTGGACCATTTCGATCAAATCTAACTTTCTCTTTCCACCAGGCACGGAGATTATCAGATGCTCCACTCACTGGCTTACCCTTCTCAGGGATGATCCCATACACAAAACCCTGAGCTTTGCACACCTCCATCATCTTCAACATGTATTTGAGAATTCCATCTTGAGCCCTTGACATCTTCTTCCTACGAGCCTGCTCTTGCGATTGACGTTGTTTAACACTATCAACTCCTTCCTTTCCTTTGTTTTGTTCTTTGAGACGCCTTAAGAGCATTCGATCTCTCCACATCCTCCTCTCGAGTTCGTCAACATCCATTTCTTCGTCACTATAATCTTCTTCGACAGTTGCCTCCGGTTCATTTTCAGGAGCAAAATCTGGTTCCACTTGCCGAACAGATGATAGAAAGTCAAGATTTCCATTGAAAGCACCCATGTCTTCAAATATCCCCATCATTTTGAAATCAGAAAATTAAAATCAAGTCTATCTTTGTTTGAAGTTTCGATCTCTAAGTTTCCAAAGCTTCAACAGGAAAGTATTCCAATTGAAGGTACAAGCTAGCAATCAAACCCCAAGAGGAGATCAAATCATGAATTCCCCTGAAAAAACAAAATGAAAACATACACATATATAAGAAAAACACATACTTACTTCATTCAGAAAGAAAAAGAGTAATAATTCATCAATAATCAGAATTGACTTTCACATGAAGATGGCTGATTCAATCAACATCAGTTTTTTCTACTGAATTACTAAAAACATGAACAAACAAGAAAATCTAGCAAGCATTATTACTAGCAGAACAACTAAACAGAAGAAATTAAACTACAGAATCTATCAACATCACCATCATCACACAGATAATCAAAGATTTTTATTCTGAAACTGAAAAAAAGAAAGAAAAAGCAACCAAAAATCATACAAATCATCAGAAATTACAAATCACATCTATATCCTTATATCCATTTTCTCAGTTCAGATTTATTCCCCAATTTCAAATCCATGAAAAACAGATAATTAATTAAAGAGAAATGATATGATTTTGTTTTTCCTCTAAAGCTAGCTAGACTAGAAGACTTATCAAGAATTACTAAACAACAAACTCTACACAAACACAATCCAAGACATCACAAAAACACAACCAAAATTAGTCTCTACAAAGGACTCAGAGCTGAGAAATTTGAAGTTGAAATTAGAAATTCCAGAACAAATGAAAACAAGATTCCATTCTCTGATATTGATTCTGATTCCATTGAAAAGCATAGAAATGAAAAAATTGATAAGAATTCTTATTATATACACACAGAAGAAAGATCTAGTATCCAACACCAATTTAGTTTTCATTTCCAACCAAAATAAAACTCAAATCAAGCTTTCAATTCACACAAACATTTCTTAAAATTTAAGAGATCATTTCAAAAACAACAACAACGAAACAGAAGCAGAGCTATGAGAAGAAGAAGAAGAAGAAGAAACATACAACAAATCAAAGGTTGACAAGAGAAAGAGTTGTGTACCAGGGTATAATCTTAGATAATTATCGATATCCTTTTCGTTTCTGCCATTAATTTTTCTTCATCATCGTCTCAGAGAACAAGCAATATTTTTTGTAGAGAGAAGGAAGAAGAAGAAAAGAAAGAGAGAGATCTGAAACCCCTTGACTAAACAATTGATTCTTCTCACATGTATATAGGTCCGTGAAATGGTAAAAAAAAAACTCTTTTAACTACAGACTTAAGTTACAGATTTTGTTGTTTTTAACTCTGGTTGGTTAATCAAGCCATTAACTAGAGAGAAGGCTTGTACAAGCAATTAAGCGTAAGCTACCTGATGAAGAAAATAAATTACTAAATTAAAATACAAGAGGAGTTTTTACGTTTTTGCAGGGGGACACATGGACACTCAACCGTGACGATCGGGTTTTTATTTTTATTTTTATAAAGCGTGGTAATTATAATTAACTCTTTTTAATGTTGTTATTTAAGAGTAAAAATCTCTTTAGGATTCCATCATGAAGATGAAAATATACACTAAATATTCTATTTAATCGCTTAAATATTGATTTCTATTCTTATGTATCATTTATTTTGTTTCTTGAAAATTATGCTTAACAACAAATGGAAATATATTTACAATGTTACTGTTTTCACCAACAAGGATATGGAAATTGGTGGGAGCTTATGATTGGATTTTAAAATTTGGCTATTTGTATGGTCTAGCGGATGAGATTATTGAATTGCTCGTAATTGGCCATTTTTGGGAAGTTAAAATGAGGCAAAATTGGATTGTTTTGTATAGCTTTTTGTAAGAAAAATGTACCTCAATTAAGGATATTTTTGCATATAACAGATTAAGCTGGTACTATCAAAAAAAATAAAGAAATTTGTTGAGTAATTAGGTAGTCATATCTATTTGTGTTGGGTAGTAACTTTTATTTTAAAAAATTTAAGAAATTTTTATTTTAAAAAGATTTCCAAAAGAACTTTTAAAAGTATTAATTCAAGTTTGTTTCATTTTTACGTATAAAAATAAGAATACAGGATAAAAACAAGCAAAATTACATCTTTTTCCCATTTTCTTAAAAATTATTTAAACAATAAACTTTAGTGGGACACAACGAGGAATATAATTTCATGAAGTTATTAATGATAATTTTATTTTAATAATTCATGTTATGGTAAAAAAAAATGTTTTTTATGTTTTTTATGATTTCTTTTATTTATTTATTTGTGTAGGGTTTTTTCATTTAATTAGTTTTCTTCAGTTTCGAATAATATTCGATCATGTTTGTTCTTAAAGCTATTGGTTTGACTAGAACTATTTACATGTAACAGAGGAGAATATTATTTAGTTTCTTAGAGCAAGGGCTATTTGGAGACTAACTCTTTCAAATGAAAGAGGACTAGTTCATATGAAGGAGTGAAGCTACTATCGGAGAAAATGAAATAGAACACTACACGGGTAACTATCCCCATTCAGAATTTATTTTTCAAAATTTAATAATAAAATATTGGTTGGAGGGAAAAGTTTGTTTTAAAAAAACTGATTTTAAGCATTCACGGGGGACAGTCCCCCTGAGATAGTAAAAAACATTGTAGACGGGGGACTGTCTAATGTACACTACCAACCACTCGTTCGCATGAACGAGTGTATGAACGTGTTGGGGGTGGAAGTGAGGTAAAAACTACCCATATCAGCCTCTAATTAGAGCAAATTGGTAGTTTACTCCTTCATTTGAAAGAGTGACACTATCCATAGCCCTTGCTCTTATGAGATGCGTTACAGGAAGAAGAAAAAAACGTACGAGTGTATATTTATATCTTCTGACAGACCAGTTAAGTCAATTTGTCGTTTCCTGATCGATGCGACAAATTTAGTTTTCCCACTTTTGGTATTATATGTACGATCAGTTTCTCAACTTTGGCGTTTTTCGCCGATTATTAAATATTGACAATTGTGATTCTTCTGGATGAGTTTTTTTGTTTGTTTATATTTGTCGTAAAAGAAAAAGAGTAAGTTACTTATATTTAACAATAACTAATTCAATTTGAAATAATTCCTAATGAGAGTTACTTATTTAACGAAATAAAAATGTAATGAATTGAAGACCAAGCTAGTACATTTTCTTAAAGTTGGATAACCAAAAAAATTAAAATTCTACCTACCTTGTTATGTGATATGAATTTATTTGAACCGACATTAAATTTAATAAGAAATCGCTTTTTAATTTTGAGTTTAATATTTAGCAGTCCTTTAAAAACACAAAAATATTTCATAATAATTAGTAAGTAATTATATTTAATGTGGACGAATATCTTATACGATCCGATTTTTACGCAAAAAATATAAATGGTGATCTTCTGATCAAACTCTAATAATTAAAATAAATTTTCCCATGTCTAATACAGAAAATATTTTGTTTCAAAAACTTCATATATATTCATATACTGAAATAATTGTCATCACCTGAACTCCAGTGGAATCTCAATTTTCATGAACTCCTATGCAAAGTTTTAGAGCCTTATTGTGCAATATTTTTTGTGTAACCAGAGCAAATTTTGAGGTTATTTAATTATCAAGTTTTTGATTACTACACTAATAATATGTTGTTGTGTGTTTAAGCAAAGGATGTCGGCTTTCAAAATGCGTAGCCGCCGCATTAGCCGTCTGGACTCCTCGTCTCCTCCTCCCCATGTGCCTATTATGTCATTGGCCACTGGGTCCCACCCTTTGTGGATCCCACGTTTCTCGAATTGGTGTTTGCTTCCAGTCTGTCTGACTCTGACCAATTGTATTTACATCGTATTGACACTCCTATCGACAGGTGGCGGTTTCTAGTTCCACTTCTTATCCACTCTTTAAAAGCGGCAGTAAAAAGCTGTCCCCAAAAGGAAAAATAGGAGTTGATATATCCGGACTGGCAGTGAGCCCCTGGTCTGGTACTCCATCTAGCCTTTAAGACGTCTCTGAGCTATATTTGATACTGCAATGCAGTTTCAAGTTTTACTTTTAACTTAGTCATTGGTGCGTGCGGTCCATTATAAGATAACAAACGATAGTGATTTAATTAGTAATAAATGTTATGAACGGCGGCTTAGACAGAAATTAAATCTGTTTCCCAAGGGAAAAAAACAAGCAGGTGAACAAACATCCATGGTGGGGAAATTGGGGGCTCTTGGAGTGTTGCCCACTACCAACAATGTAATCTTCCTTGTTTTTGTTGTACGGAGCCAGGAAATAGGTAATGGCGAAACGAAATAGGCCATATTGAACTACATATGTTTCTGGAAGAAAGCTACGTATTACTTTTTCAGAAATTAGTGTTTTTTCAGAAGTGCAACAAGATATTAATTTTCAAAATGAGGGATTAGTAATTTTTGTGGCGTGCAACAAGATATCTGATAAGATTTTTTGCGGTTAGCTTAGGATCCCTAAATGATATTTCTTTAACACTAAAAATTGTATTCATTTCATTGGTGTCACTGTAATACAGTGGATGATGATATCCGTAAATCCTTTGACGATAAGAAGAAAACAGCTTCATTCATTTCGATTTGGGCTAGACTGAAGTCAGAATCGGAACCAATTCCTTGAAAACCAGCTTCTGTTGTTTTAGCGGCACAGTTGAGTTCTATAGGGTAGAAAGCTATGCCTAGCTGGTTTTGCTAGGTGATGTTTGGAGTTTGGGGGTGCAATGAGCTGTCCAGATATGTAGACCGTCAAATGAAGCCCATGATTAAAATTTGGAAGCTACTCTATCCAATTTGACAAATTGTCGTGTATCACCACCTAACTTGACTTTACCCATGTGGGTGCCTGCGTAGACCACGCAAATAGCCATTGTTGGCCAATTCTCCATCTCCAAGCACAATTCATAAACAAGATATTATTAACCCGCCTAACACTCCGGGTTGTGGTCAGAAATTGCATATACAAATACAACCAATTTCTTTTCTTCTCTTTTGCCGATTTATGATTTACGTAAATGTCAATTGTGAAGGTTACCGAATTAATATAAAATAACATTTTTTTTACCACTGGTTTTACTGGATTAATTAGGCCGACCGAGCGAAGCGAGGGAGGACTCTATATATGGTGACTTTGTGTCAATGTGAAGCATGATTTTTTTTCCAATTTGACAAAAAAGATTGGATTTGGGTGGTTTGATGTCATACCCTGGAAAATTTCCAAATTACCCCTCCATTTTATTCAAATTACTATAACTCCTTATGTATCATATTTTTTCAGGGGTATAATTGGTAACCAAACTTTAACATAACATATCTAAAAATCTGTGCCTTGGAATTTTACAAATTTTATCTCGTTGGAATGGTTTTAAAAAACTCTACGCAATGAGCACAAACAACAATATCAAATTTAGAGTTTTTAACAAAAACTCGGAGGTGTTTATCATTTTAGACACAATTTTCGAAAATTAAATGTATATCAATTATGCAAACCACCACAAAGGATACATAATACGTTATGTAGCCATATTTTGGTTTATGGATCAACTTATTTTCCGCTGCAACTAATAAAACGATGTACTCCCTCCGTTTTAAGAAAAGTGATACTTTCAGTTTAGACACAATTTTCGAAAATTGAATGCATAGCTATTATGCAAAGCACCACAAAACATACACAACACATTATGCAGCCATATTTTGGTTTATGCATCGGCTAATTTTCCGTTTTAGGAAATATGATACTTTCACCTCGTGTCAGGAAAAGTGATACTTTCACCCCGTGTCAGGAAAAATGACATTTTCACGCTGTGTCAGGAAAAATGATACTTTCCCCCGTGTCACGAAAAATGATACTTTCGTTTCGATTTCTTCGGTCGGCCGTCCCACCGTGACAACGGTCATCTAGTAATTTCTCATGGAATTTGATAACCTTATAGCTGCGGTGGTTAGAAATGGATCGAGAAAAGAATAAAGGAACCATGAGCTGATAAGTGTTCTTCATTAAAAAAAATTTGGCAAGTGTTTAGTGATAATCAATTACATTTGACCTGAAAAATGTGGTCCATCTCTCCAAGGTATGATCGTTTATTAATAAACTGTTACTACTAGGTTTATGAGAACGACACGCAGAGTGTCATCAATAATTATCCTCTATTTAATTAATTAAACTTTGGAATTAAAAATGTCGAATTAACAGTTATCACACGAGCCTAATTTCTGTTAAATAAATCATAAATGTTACAAAGTACTTTAGCTGTGCTAAGCAAATTAGTCTTATGTAAAAAATGATAAACAAATTAAAATGCGTTCGTAATTATGTGCTGATGACAAGATGTTTGATGTTAGAAAAGTTTCACCTTGATAGAACGACCAGTAAAAATGTCCATTCTCACGTCCGTAATTACATGTTTTACACATTTGCTAACAATGTTTTACTTGTGATCATGGCTGCTAATGAAGATATCAGTTTACCGGAGGACACCAAAGTTTATATTGGTACCTTATATGAGATTTGGTAACCTTCTCAATAAAATTTGATCCCTAAACCCAGTACTCGTATCCCTTGACGACGAGTAAAAATATATATTCTTAGTTTTTCACATTCATAATCACATGCTTTGCACATTTGCTAACAACGTACAACCTCTTATCATGAGTGTTAATGGGCCAGCAGTCTACTGGGAAGGACACCAAATCTCATGCTATGAGATTTGGAATCCTAGATAAGAATTCGTATTTTCCCCAACAAACTTGTACTCCTATTAGCAATGCTGCTTGTGATGTGGTAACAAATCGGTAATACTCATAGCAGAACATTAGGTATGCAGATTATTCTCACTAAAAAGATCATTGCATCCAACAACATGTAACTTTTAGCATCTACCTATTTGGTTTTAAATGTTAATTATTCCATATGATTGATGGATACCGAAACCAATTTGATGGTGAAGTTATAAAATGCCCTATTTTTCTATGAGAATATATTACAAGCGAGAAAATCATTCTGCAAAAAGAAAAAAAAAAATCCTAACTAAACTTTACTTGAGTTTCATTTAACTTCCAAAGTGTAAAACAAGTATAGCGATATAAACATGTCATTAAAACTTGAACTAATTGTTTCATTTAACTTCCAAAGTGTAAAACAAGTATAGCGATATAAACATGTCATTAAAACTTGAACTAATTGAAGCAATGAAGAAGGGTAAAGGGTGAAGTAAACTTTATATTGCGAGCAATTTTTGCTTTAACTTTCACCAAACTAAAAGGGGAAAAAGAGTAGTACGATTATGCTTGGAATTTCTTTATGATTTTAATTCCATTCTCCGAAATTGAAATCTTCCCGTATCTTAGCAAACCAATAATTAGCAAGAAACTTAAGTTATACTAGTATATAGATGGTTAGGTTCAACGTACAATGTAGTGTACTATTCTTCAACTGCTGCCAGTGGAATACTAATTTCCTTTAATTTTATGATAAAAAAAAAAGAAACAAAAGTGCTTCCCAAAATACTATTTAAATGCCATCTAACAATATTAGGACTGTTGGCCAATTCTGGTCCATCATGTTTAGCAAAAAGGTATTTCTTGTGTGTTTTTTTTTTGATCGGCCAAGATAATGATATAGATCAAGAATGAAAACCATGCAAAAGGTGCAAAGCCCCGAAGGTACAAGAGGAAAAAATGGTAAAACTTGAATTTTCCAAACAATCTTCCTGTTTGGAAAATTCATAGATGGGATCTCCGGATACCGGTCGACTAGACAACCCTACAGCTGGTTGGTCTATTAAGCTCCACAATAATGCATGAAAAATGAAGAAGGTAAACTGAGTTGAAGGACGTATCCTTACAACTTCTGCACATAAGTCATTTCTCCGGCTAGCAGTTAATGTAAACTGAATGAGAATACGATAAGCTATCCAGCTAGTTAGCTTTAAGCATTTAAGCACGCACGTAACACAATGTTGTTAGTAAAATTAATTGGTAGTGCGTTTTGTTACATTGACAATGAGAAACAGTGGCAAACACAAGAAGAAAATATGTATAAACTAGTATATACGGACTCTCTCCTTAATTATACAAGATTGATTAAGAAAAGATAATAGAATAAGATAATGAAGGGAACATAGATGAGTTAAACAAATGCAGAATCAAGAGACAATATCTAGGACGAGAAAGATCTTCTACCTTTTTCTCTCTGTCTTTCTATCAAGTTCAGTGTATATATACATATCATACCAGTTGAAAACTATGGACTGCACATCTTAGAAGCATTAGAGATCCAACAAGAATGAAAAAAGTTGGGGGATTTTTAGTTAACAAATTAGTAATAGAAGTTTGCCCCTAATTACTTTGTTAACACTAGCAATTTTCTTTTTAAATCTCTAATTCTGGACGGGAATACCTTTAGCAGCTAAATGTTCACAATGATCGCTAAAAGGATGACGTATAATCACAGTAAATTTTGCATTTCCACTCTAATGTATTCTACTTATAACAGCTATCAGAAATAGCGAACAACAAACCCTGAATTCAGTTCTTACTTGTAGGAGTATTTCATTTTAGAATTAGAGTCCAGGGAGAAAATTTTGATATTATAAATAAATTGTGAGGTAAAGTCGTCAGATCACTATTTTAGTTAGTGGGGGGAATTAAAAAATGAATAAATTAGGCCATAAATTAAGCTGCTAACTACACAATTATTCCAATACTAAATTAATAATTATGTTTATATTGGTATAAGGTCGTCTATGTACAGAGTATAAGGAAACCTCCTCAAAAGAGCTTGCATGTTAGTAATAGGAATAGTTTGGTCTTTTGATTGTGTCTTTTCTTGTGTGTTTATTGGGGTTAATTGGGATGACAGCTATCTCGATCTTTGTGTTTTTTAAGGCTACCCAAGAGTCGGCTACCAACTGATCCGCAGACAAAGTAAAGTTAGTTAAAACCGTTTCTTTCTGTTTACGTACAATTCTAGTAGAGCAGTAGTATTAATCATGATCATTTTTAATTATTTTTTTAACAAAATTTAATTTAATTTTATAAATTATCTTGATTCAAACAAATAATTATATCTTGAATCCCATATTGTATGAGTTGAAGTTCAGCCCATAAAAAAAGAAGAGTTGAAGTTCCATTTTCAAGGGAGAGGTTCTAATTTTAAATAGTTTGGATCGATTAATGTAGCTTAAACAATTTAGTTCTTGTAATGTTAGGCTGGTTTGTACCAGCTGATCTAGTTCTATAAGTCGCTGATCCAATTAAGTACATTTTGGAGAAAATTTTAGCAATTTTGATCTAGGCCATTCATTTCAGCTGTTTGTGACCTCATCAACCACAACTAACTATCTCTAGTTTGGTAATAATTTTTGTCACACACATTTTTTTAGCTTATGTAATTTAAAAAACATCTGGTATCTTTAGGAACAGTTTTTTTTTTTATCAGCAAAAATAGATAATTATATTGATAAAAGAATAAAAAAATAATACAAATGAGAACACAAACACCACGATCAAATGAACAATCCGCAGTGCAGTCCATAATAAGCACTCAACTCTTCACTCTCTTACTAGTTCCTCCCATCTAAGAGCAAGGATTGGGTTCAGGGAAGAGATATTAGCTTGGTATTTCTTGAAACAAAAACTAGATTCTTCACAAGAAAAAGAAATTTTATATGGAACTTGCTTCCATTTGCTATTTGTTGGGGAATTTGGAAGGAGAGGAACCAAAGAACTTTTAATGGTAAGGATATCCTTGTATCCAATCTCATTTTGGAAATCAAAGCCGATATTCTATATTGGGCTCAGCCAACAAGAGTGTTAGATGGAGTACACTTTAGGAACAGTTCTTTTGCGTCTATTTAAACAACACCCCGTACAATAAGAACAAAACCAAGTCTCCACATACAAGGATTGGGATTGCAAAACAAAAAACAAAGACCGCAGAAGTAAACGCTACACTGCCAACCAATGCAGGTAGACTACAATACACTGCAGGTACAAAATCAAAGGTAGAACTCCAAACTCATAACCTATTGGACTGCAGATCAAGAAAGAGTGACTGCACCAGTTTGTAATGGGAGAATAAGACCTGCAAAAGTCTGAACAAATGTTGCAGAGACAACAACAACAAATGCGGCGAGACATATTCTAAGTTGCAAATGCCAATCACGTAGCCTACTTGAATTGCAGATCACCGAAAACAGTGACTGCATCAGTTTGCAATGGGAGAATAAGACCTGCAACAGTCTGAACAAATGTTGCAGAGACAACAACAAAAAATGCGGCGAGACATATTCTAAGTTGCAAATGCCAATCACGTAGCCTACTTGAATTGCAGATCACCGAAAACAGTGACTGCGCATTTTTGCAAAGCAAGAACTGACTGCAAAATACTGCAGCAATAGTTTCACCGGAATACCATTCTATGCCTACTTCATTGCCGAGAGAGGACTGAACCATTACAATGATTACCGGTTTCAAAACATTCCAAAAGTAATTAAATATTAGAATTGTTTGGAGTTTTCAATCCAAAATATGTTGTCATAAAGGTTAAATTAGATTAGTAAGGCTCGCGACATCAAGTCTACAGAATACACAAAATCTTTGGTTTTCAACAAGTTTATAAGTTCCTTTATCGTCCAATGTTACTGGTTCCTGAGAAAATGCACTCATCGGAAGCTGGATACTTGTTTGACCCATGGTTTCATTGTTTGCATCTGCAACATTGATAATCTTTTTTGCTTGATCATCTTGAGTAGACTTCAGAAAATTATCTAACTCGCCTAGCACTCCAGTCTGCAACTTCTTCGTAAAGACACTAGAAGTTTCAATGCTTGTACCTTTCATGGCTAAAGATAAAGCCACATGCGCTAGGTCACTGTACATGAGGGTAGATGACCCACCATTGCCTTGAATTGGATTTTTAGGCTCTTCAATACCAACACCATTTTACGCATCTACTTTCCAACAACTTAGATAATATTGCGATGGGAGATCATACACTTGGTGGGTATGCAATATCTTCATAGAGTGGGTACATATCATTCCCATAAACTGGAAATGCTTACAACTACATTGAATAGTTATGTCTAAAGAGTTGAACATAACATGACGAGTACATGAAAATTTAAATGATGTTACCTTGTAGGTATATACTGGTCCTTCTTGATCAACAATTTTTAGAATCAAATCTAGAGTTTGTGTATATTATTTCTGCAAGCGAGCAAACATTTTTGTTGTATAACGTTCTGAAACTCGAGCTTCAAGTGGCCAATTACTTTGCAATGGTGGTTTTCTTTGCATGCTTCTGAAATCTTCAGTTTTTTCTTTATCTCGTCGACAAGTAAGAATATTATCATATTAAAGCACGAAACTCTTTAGTGATAAAGTTCTTTTAAAATACTTCTTCAAAAAAATGTTCATACCTTCACTCCGTTGTATAGTTGTCATACCAGCTCAAAACTATAATCGACTATACACTTGAGCCCACTTCTTTTTTTTCTTATATAAAGTTTTCAACCATTTATTATATGCCGGTTTGTATTTTTTGAGCAAGGATTTCCACATAAACTCGAATTCTTCCTCGATCTCATTTTCGAATATACAGCTTTTCGCAAAAAATTCAGAACCGCAAATATATAGGAAAGGTGCTTCGCAGCCAGTTGGTAAATATGCCAAAGACAAAGTCAGTGATGAGTATCCGGGAATGCCTGTTTGATTGCATTCATAATATGCACTGCTTGGTCGGTAAAAATTATTTGTGGATGTTTTCGTTATTGGCATTCAGAAATATTTTAAACAGCCATACAAACGAGTCTGTGCTCTCGTCTAGTAATAAATCACATCCAAAAAGAGTTGTTTTGCCATGATTATTTACCCAAGTAAAAGGTGCAAATGGTTTATCATAGTCATTAGTTCCAAATGTTGTGTCAAACACCAACACATCATCGAAGAAACTATAGTCCATCCTGCATTTAACGTCACTCCAGAAACAATTGCACAACTGACCAATCACATCCATTTCTATTACATAAAAAGGAATGGATTTTCTTTTTGCATTTCTTGGAAGTACTCTAACAAATGCTTAGCACCACCTTTCTCTAACACATCTTGGCGCCTACTTCTTTGTATATGATTGTTACAATCCATTTGGGTGAAGTTCAAATTTTGAGACTGTTATAACATAGCTCGGTTGAACTCACCAAACGTTGGTATGTCAAGTTTGGTTGCATATTTTAGTATCAAAACTCATCTAGAGTCGCTTGATTAAATACTAGAGTCAACTTCATTTAGGTTAGACTAGAAAGTTTAGGAATGTTGAGACATACAAGTATTACTCCGAAGACCTGAAAAATGAAAAGAAGTAACGAACTACAATGTCGACATCATCCTTCCACTTGAGGTTAGTAATATTGACTTGAACTTGTTTCCATTCTTAACGTATCTTTTAAGTCGTGCTCTAGTGAAAACATAACATGCGAAGCTGTATATATTGTATATAAT
Organism: Papaver atlanticum; assembly: GCA_023531105.1. Lineage (NCBI taxonomy): Eukaryota > Viridiplantae > Streptophyta > Magnoliopsida > Ranunculales > Papaveraceae > Papaver > Papaver atlanticum. The sequence continues at coordinate 7,314,227 of JAJJMB010008071.1, read as the reverse complement.
ACTCTAGTAGATAGACATGATCATAATAGTATGGTCACGGTATTAAGGAATTATATTACGAAGTATAACGCTTATCTTTTGAACTTCGTAGATATAACATCGACATAATCTTGTATATAGTTTTATGATTATGTGAATGGGTTAATGGTGAAGATTTCATCCTAGGAAACAATGTTTTACATTTGTTTAAAGGAAGTACATTCATGAACTTGTTTCATGAATCGAAAGGGAAATCAATAGGTTTATTGGTCCGTTTATTCATTGCATATTCTTTGGATGACCAATATGTGTGAGTTGGTAGAACCGATCTTAACTCATGTTATGTATCTTGGTATAACCGATCACAATACCTAGACTTATGATTTGGTATGACCTGTCCTGGTAATTGGTGTAACCGATCCTAAATAATCACCATGAGATGGTATAATCGATCCTTGTAATTGATGTGACCGATTTTGGTAATTCTGTGACCGATTATAAGTGGTTGTGTGACCGATCATTGTAATTGGTATGACCAATCCTAGTGAATGGTGTGACCGATCATAAGTAGGTACCATGTTTAGGTAGAACCGATCCTAGTGATTGGTATAACCGATCTGAACCCATGTATGTGACTTGGTAGGACCGATCACAACTAACCATTGTGACTTGGTATGACCGATCACATAGTAGCCTTGGAATTCTGGTAGAACCAATTCTAAACTTGTTTGAAAGTGTGGTAGAACCGATTCCAAGATGCAAATCCATGTAAATACGGAATAATGATTTGTAGAGTAAAGATGTCAACATACTTTGAACACGAGCAGTAACTCTTACCATTTATTTTTCAAAGATATTCCTTCGTAGTCAAGGTGATCCTGTACCGAAATAAATTAAGAATCTTTTAATTAAGGTTTTTGATTTTATATGCTTTAATTACAAGCAATTAATGCATAGCTCTAGAGAATAAAAATTAGTAATGTGCATTTACTAATTGGAGATTTTCTATGAGAGATTTAGGAAATATTGGACCAACATTTATTGGAATTAGGAAAACCGAATTTGGGCATTCATTGCATATCTTGAAAATATTTTCGGTTTTGGAAATTCCTTGGTGTCCAAACATCCATGGTCTATAAATACCTAAGTTTGCATTTCTAGCAAACTATCCTAAGAACCAGGCAAACTTCATTTCTTGTTGTTTCTGGTGGAGCCGTCTAATCGGAGATGAAAGTATCCTAATTAGGTGAAATCTCTTACGACCCCTCATTTAAAAACTTCTGTGGATTAAAAAAATCTATGAGTACCGTTGGTGGGAAACTAGATAATTGAAGTGTTATTAGTTTTCGATTTGATTTGATTGACTAACGGTTATTGAAACTTTGATTGCACCTAGTTTGTTTATTCTTGAGAATCTTCTTTTCTGATATAAGATTCACTCAGACTAGATCAAAGTATCGACGAGATCTTTAGAACTGCTATTAGATCTAAAGACATCTTGTGACAATCCATTGTTAACAGACTTCGTTCTGTATGTGATTGATCACAAGAGATTCAAGTGGTGTTGTGCAGGTATTTGAAGGCAATATAAGATTTGAAGACGAAGAAGAATTCTTATTCGTTTTCGTATCTTGTGGATTTAGTGCACAAACCTTGATTGGCTGGGATCCAACTAGAATCGATTTATCTTTGATATATCTGATTGATTAGTTGCGTGAGATCGGCATCAATTTATAGTTTTGTCTTTGAGATCTTTATCGATTGATTGCAAATCTGGACTTGACTATTTCGGTAGTTATTGGATAAATTGATCTAATTATACAAAGGAGTTTATTAGATTAAACATAAGAGCCTTTGTCAACAACTCATCATTATCTTATAACAAGATTGATTAGAGTGGTTATCAAACAGATTCTTCCCTTGCTGTTTGAAATACGATCCAAAGGACTTGCTATTCACGTGCGTGACTCTCGAAGTAGAAGGCGCAGGGATACTGAGGGAACTAAGTAGCTAGGGGTAGTCTTCTTGGTCTCAACTATACAAAGTTGGTATTAGATTTTGTATATCGGCTTAATTCTGAGAGTATTCAGAACTGGACTAGGTCCCGCAGTTTTTATGCATTTGCAGTTTCCTCGTTAACAAAATCTTGCTGTGTCTTTTACTTAGATTTACGCATTATAATTGTTATTATAATTAAGTAAAATATACAAGTACGTTAACTCCGTAATACTTGATATTGATCCTACAGAGTTTCGGTTATTTCCGAACCTATTATCAAGTACACACTTTGTTGTTGTATTGTCTCGATATCGTATCCATAGACGATCATACGAAGTGTGAACCGAATTGTCGTATTGTCTCGAATTTGTCCATTGACGATCACATTCGGTAGAGGACTTATAGGTTGATAAACAAAATATTGTGTAGTATTTGGGTACCCTCGTCTTTTCAATTGGTATCAGAGCAGGCAAACACGAAAAGATCTAACAATCTGTGTTTGGTGCGATCCACCCTATAATACCTGAGTCGAAATAAAAAAATTAAAGACAAACTTATAAAGGACTCAGTTAGCGTACATCAAGATGTTGAGAATAATCTCTAAAAAAGGGTCAATGAAAATTGGTCTCGTAATTCTTTTCTGAAATCAAGAACAAGGTCTACGACTGATAAACACTTGATTGAGAATCATGTTCATGATAAGAAAAGAATGCATCTAATACAAAAGGTACAAGTGCCTGATTCAAAGCCGTTTTGGATCCGATTCCAATAATTTGTGAAAAATCTTCTGTTTCTATTCCATAAAGTAAGAAAGATTTAAATTCACTATCCTGCCCTAATTCTGAATTTCTGATTGGATTACAAAGGTTTTTCAATATGGTTAAAACCTTTTCAGAAGTAGGAAAATCCATTGAAATCCTGGAAGATGTCTTAGAACTTATTGTTTAACTGAAAGTAATTTTTTTTGAAACAAAGCGAGAAACACTTAGCCTCCAAAATTGTTTGGAACAAAAACTGGCTTTGTGTAATGAAGTGAATCAAAAAACTTCAGAGTGTGAATATCTTACACAATTGCTGGAACATTCACAAGTAAGGAGTAAAATCCTTGAAAGGGAAATTCTTACATAATCATTTCAAGAGGTATGCTTTGAAAAATCTTTAGAAATACATTTTCAACAAGGTATGGATACCTTAAAAAGACATATCGAAAGTCTTGAAACAAAGATCTCTGCAATTTGTAGGATGTCTGATGAAGACTACATGAGTTCGAATAAAAAGGAAATACCATCCTGGGCTCAAAGAGTAATCAAGAATATAGTGTCACTCAATAATCATGATGAAAAGGATGTATCAAACACATTTTAAACCAATACAAGGATACAGGATCATGTCCCTAAAGATAAGAAGGAAGATGTTGCTCCAATGGTACTTGGTGAGGAAAATTCCTCTCAACCCAATACTTAACAATGTTGGAAAGTGCATCCTTACAATGCCCAATCTTTTGATGTAAGGAAGCACAAGTATATGGGTATCTGATATCATGTTAATATCTCTTATTCAATATAGAGAGAATACACAATCTACTTGAAGATATTTAATAATTCTTTATATGTAGAAACATTGTCTTACAACAACTTGTGTAAACATGATGAGTTTTCTTGTCTAATGTATTTTTAGATACATGATTTTGAATACTGACTCTTTTCAAAAAGGATCTTAAGGATTTGGAAACACATAAGATGTGAAATTATTTTCGAATCTGGTCAGAATTATTTATTTAAGGCTGATACCTATGTGTGGTATGTGTTTAAATCCTATGGTATATGTACTCATCTTGTTTGAGAACTTATACTAAAAAGATGTATCCTCAAACCAGATCTCAAGCCAAGATTTTGAAAGCCTTGAGTGAAAAGATTTCTAGTGAATCTGTTAATCTTGTTGATTCCTTTAAGAAATCTGGTTGTGAGGATAAAGGAAAAGAGAATGAAGATGTGACATCTCAAGCAGGAGTTACTAATCTTCTTGTCCAAAATAGTTTGGATGCTAAGATTGATATTCTCAATCTTCGTCAAGTCCTCCTCAGTACCGTTGAAACTCATCATAGACAGACAACATTACTAAGAACTGTTATCTGTAACCAAAGAAAGATGATTAAACTTGGAAACGGTAATACGAAGTATGATCGGAATATTAATCGAAAGGTTAATGCTTTAGCCTGTGAACATAATCAAGGTACTGTGTGTAGAATCCGGAAATCAGTCGTGATGCTGTAGATGAAGATCCCGAGAAATTTGAGGATATTGAGGACGATCTTTGAGAAAAGTTTAAAGATCTAATAAGAAAATAGACATCAATGTATTGATTTATTTTGATATTTTTGTATAAGGTCTATTTGGAATAAAACTATCATTATTATTTATTATGAGTAAAATTATTATTTTATAATTTTTGTTTCATGTGATAGTTTATGATTACATAGCCTGTGAATGAATGTCTATATTTTTGCTATGCGATTTTGGTTTATGAGATGTATGATTTTGGTTTTTGTTAACCTTAATATTCGATCTCATATGATGTAAACCTTATGATTTGTGTGGCTTTTTGATTTAGCGGGATTAAGTTATAGCCCATGTTGGTAGGATAAATCAAAGGATCATAAGTTATTCCGATTGAAAATCATATGTGAAAAGTCATAATATGTTGAATCAATTTATTTTTACATGAGTTGTGTTTAGCATAACATATATGTTTTGGGTTTTCAACTTTTGCTATTGGCACACATTAGTTAAAACCGATTCAACCTTTCTCTGGTAAAGGTTGCTTTTGTTGTTGCTATTTTGTTCTTGCGAGAGGATGACAACACACTGGGGGAGAGTTCTTATTTGAACTTGCACTTAATGATGTATCTTTTTGGGAAGATGTTGCTGCGGAAATTGAGGTAACAATTTTAGTTGTTAGTTAATCGTTTTTCCTGTTTAAGAAAAGCCTGTTTATATTGCATATATTTTGCTTTTGCTTAACAAAATTTCGGTACCATTGATATGTTACATTATTGTGTATGGATTGTTTATATGACTCAATGGTTTCCGGTGAAGAAAAAATGTGTCAATTTATTTGGCTTATGGTATGGTATCTTCTTTATTGTTGGGTATCAAGTGTTTTTGCTTAACGAAAATCGGTGCAATTACGGTGCTGTAACGTATATATTTGTTTCAATTGCTTCCGGTTAAGAAAAATAATTTTGCAAGTCAATTTATTTTGGTTTGTATCTATTGTTTTTAGCTTAACAAAAATACGGGATCATTTGTTTAGTCCAATTGATTCCGGATAAGAGAAACTAAGTTAATTCTGATCTTAGTTAGACTTATCAATTGGAGGATTCGGTTATTCAAGTCTAATCGAATGCCTTGACAAGAAAAGTTATTTAACTAACCTAGTGTTTGTCTTGTCTAAAGGGAAAGGTCTAAGTTATTGTCTGAATAATTAGAGCCTGATGAGAAAATTAAAGTTAATTCTGATCTGTATTTTGGTCTTATCGAAACAAGTGATTGTACATACACAATCAGTTTAACAAGGGAATTAAGTATCTTAGTCGATTTGTTAGACTATTAGGGAAAATTGCTTCGGGCAATTGTTTCCTTGATAACATATTGAAACTAAATTACTTTTGTAGTTTTGGTTTTAATATTGATTATCTAAAATGGTATGTGAAACCTTTGTGTTTAACTCTTATAGGTTGTACAAGTCTTATAGATTTGTAAAATCCTTTCAGTTTGTCCTTTATTTGCTTGAATCTTTGTCATTTTGTGACAAAAATGGGGAGAAATATATGGAGTAAACAAGTGATTTTTAATCACTAACAAATGACAATTGTGCTTAAACGTTATATCTAACGAAAGAGTAAGGCATTGACTAAGGGGGAGAAACATATCATATTGCTGTGTAGTGTTTCTGACTACAAAAGGGGAATAACAAAGATGTTCAGATTGAATATTTACCATGCTTGCCTTTAGGGGGACTAAAAGATTTTGTTATTCAAATGTCAACAACGACATTTATTGATTGAATATATGCAGGTTATTGTGTTGTTGAAACTTGGAATCAGGCGTATAAAGAATTAGTTATTTTGTAATTCGTTTAGCTCCATATTGAAATAAATTTTTGTCACTAAAATTGACAAAGGGGGAGATTGTTAGAGCATAGCTCGGTTGAACTCACTAAGCGTTGGTATGTCAAGTTTGGTTGTCATATATTAGTATCAAAACTCATCTAGAGTCACTTGATTAAATACTAGAGTCAACTTCGTTTAGGTTAGACTAGAAAGTCTAGGAATGTGAAGACATACAAATATCACTCCAAAGACCTGAAGAATGAGAAGAAGTAACGAACTACAACGACGACATAATCCTTCCACTTGAGGTTAGTAATATTGACTTGAACTTGTTTCCATGCCTAACGTATCTTTCAAGTCGTGCTATATTAAAAATATAACATGCGAAGCTGTATATATTATATATAATACTCTAGTAGATAGACATGATCATAATAGTATGGTCATAGTATTAAGGAATTATATTACGAAGTATAATGCTTATCTTTTGAACTTCGTAGATATGACATCGATATAATCTTGTATATAGTTTTATGATTATGTGAATGGGTTAATGGTGAAGATTTCATCCTAGGAAACAATGTTTTACATTTGTTTAAAAAAAGTACATTCATAAACTTGTTTCATGAATTAAAAGGGAAATCAATAGGTTTATTGGTCCGGCTATTCATTGCATATTCTTTGGATGACCAATATGTGTGAGTTGGTAGAACCGATCTTAACTCAGGTTATGCATCTTGGTATAAACGATCACAATACCTAGACGTATGATTTGGTATGACCGGTCCTGGTAATTGGTGTAACCGATCCTAAGTAATCACCATGAGATGGTATGACTGATCCTTGTAATTGGTGTAACCGATTATAAGTGGTTGTGTGACCGATCCTTATAATTGGTATGACCGATCCTAGTGACTGGTGTGACCGATCACAAGTAGGTACCATATTTAGGTAGAACTGATCTGAACCCATGTATGTGACTTGGTAAGACCGATCACAACAAACCATTGCGACTTGGTATGAACGATCACATAGTAGTCTTGGAATTCTGGTAGAACCAATTCCAAGATGCAAATCTATGTAAATACGGAATAATAATTTGTAGAGCAAAGATGTCAACATACTTTAAACACGAGCAGTAACTCTTATCATTTATTATTCAAAGATATTCCTTGGTACTCAAGGTGATCCTGTACCGAAATAAATTAAGAATATTTCAATAAAGGTTTTTGGTTTTATATTCTTTAATTACTAGCAATTAATGCATAGCTCTAGAGAATAATAATTAGTAATCTTGCATATCTTGATAATATTTTTGGGAATTAGGAAAATTGAATTTGGGCATTCATTGCATATCTTGACAATATTTTCGGTTTTGGAAATTCCCTGGTGTCCAAACATCCTTGGTCTATAAATTCTAAGTTTGCATTTCTAGCAAACTATCCTAAGAACCAGGCTAACTTCATTTCTTGTTGTTTCTGGTGGAGCCGTCTAATCGGAGAAGAAATTATCTTAATTAGGTGAAATCTCTCACGACCGCTCGTTTAAAGACTTCGGTGGGATCAAAAAGCTCTACGAGTACCGTTGGGGAGAAACTAGATAATTGCATTGTTATTAGTTTTCGATTTGACTTAATTGACTAACGGTTGTTGATTGCTCCTAGTTTTTTTATTCTTGAGAATATTCTCTTCTGATATAAGATTCACTCAGACTAAATCAAAGTATCAACGGGATCTTTAGAACTGTTGTTAGATCTAAAGACATCTTGTGATAATCCATTGTTTACAGACTCCGTTCTGAGTGTGATTGATCACAAGAGATTCAAGTGGTGTTGTGCAGGTATTTGAAGGTAATGGAAGATTTGAAGACGAAGAAGAATTCTTATTAGTTTTCGTATCTTGTGGATTTAGTGCACAAACCTTGATCGGATGGGATCCAACTAGAATCGATTTATCTTTGATAGATCTGATTGATTAGTTGCGTGAGATCGGCATCACTTTATAGTTTTCTTTTTATTTGAGCACTTCTCGGTCGAACTCGCAAACGTTGTTATCTCAAGCTTGTTTGTCAAGTTTAGGGGATCAAAACTATAAGTCTTGATTTCTAGTCTACTTATAGCTATGTCTCAGATTAGGATAGAATGTGTAGTTGAGCTTTAGTCTTAACGGCGTTCATCGATTGAAGACGAAGATCTACTAAGGAGATCTTGGAGGAACTTCATCAACAAAAGGTATGTGGAGACTAAAACTTATCTATCACTCAGAAGTCTATTATATTTTATATCCTATTAAGACTAAGTCATATAGCTATATAGACTTTTACATTATACACATTTGATATTTCGAGCTGAGTTTAACTCGCTTATATCTTTCTCGAAATATGTGTTTGAAGCTTTTTGCTTTAGCTATGTTTATCATTATTCTTGATGAATTTAGTTGGAAACAATTTATTTGTTGGAAACAAAATAATAAGTCAAAAGATGATCATGTGAAAATTGCCTTGAAACATCTTACATGATTTGTGTGAGACAGTCATTTGATGTCGACTCGGAATGTTCGTATTGATAATTCGATCACTTGAAAATTACTTATAAGCTTGTGTGAGACAGCTATTGTCGTCTTCTAAGGATGTTTCAATGATTGAAATGGGAGTTTAGAACAATTAACCATTGTCTAGATATATATCACAGTATGCATACCAGTATGCAAACTGTTATAGTATGATTCAGTCCGAAAACCAAGTTTGCATACTAGTATGCGAACGGTTTTAACTTTTAAAGTCCGGGAAAAGTATGCATACCAGTATGCGAACGGTTCTACCTGAGTTAGGTCCGGAACGATAGTATGTGTACCCGTTTGCGAACTGTCGGACAAGACCAAAGTCCGGAATTTAAGTTTGCGTACCCGTTTGTAAACGTTGATTTAAGTTCTAAAATGGGTTAAGTATGATTTCATACTCATGAACAAATACATTAATAAATTAAGGAATGCAATCTTTGCAAACCATGGATTAATGTTCATGAATTGATTCTTGAATAAGTACTTTGTACAATCATGAATTAAATCCGATTTTGTTTCAATTATGTCTTGTATACTTCTATGAGAATATAAACAATTGAACAACTCTATGAATAACACAATTAGATTCATTTGGTTATCAGTTGATCTAGAAGTGTTAGATGAATGTGGTTAAGACAAAAATGTTCATATGGATAACTTCGGTTAACTGTTATTGAGCCAACTCAATATACACGTTTAGGTACGGTTACCAATATCTAAATGAAGGTATATTTCATTTGTGTGTAACAAGCTAAGACCATCTAACGGTGGAGAGATATTGCTTTTGTTTTAAGCAAACTTAGCTTGAATCTTAAATAAGGTTTTTATCTAACGGTGAATATTGATTGCTTTGTTACTAAGCTATCAAACCCTGATGTGAAGACTATATAAGGGAGAACTCTAGCAACTGGAAAACCTAATCCCCACACCTTCTGTGTGATACTAGTTGCGACTAGAGTCGATTCTCCTTTAACCTAGGTTTTTCCTAAAACCATTATAGGTTAACGACTTAAAGACTTCATTGGGATTCTGAAGCCAAACCAACCTATTTTATCTGTAGTTGCATGTGTATAATCTTACTTTTTCTATCGTATTGAGTACTATCTTCTCTAAGATTGGCTCGAGATTTATCTCCGATAGGTAAGATATAAAAAGTAATCACAAAGCTCTTCGTCTCATTCTTTGTGATTCCACAATAACTTGTTCTACTACCATATAGTTAAGTTATTGTGAGGTGATTGATATTTCTAGGCTGTTCTTCGGGAATATAAGACCGAATTATCAATTAGTTCCTGTTCACCTTGATTTATCAAAATACGGAACAAAAACTTCAAGGTACTTCTGTGGGAGACAGATTTATCTATCAGAATAGACTTTTCTATGTGAGACAAATTTGTTTATAAAGTCATCAACTTTGGGTCGTAGCAACTCTTAGTTGTGGGTGAGATCAACTAAGGGAATCAAGTGCGTAGAGTCCTGCTGGGATTCAGAGGTGTAAGGAACGCGACTGTACCTTAATCGGTGTGAGACTTGGTTAGGGCTCAACTGTATTCCATACCGAAGTTAACTTGTAGTAGGCTAGTGTCTATAGCGGCTTAATATAGTGTGGTGTTCAAATCTGGACTAGGTCCCGGGGTTTTTCTGCATTTGCGGTTTCCTCGTTAACAAAAATTTTGGTGTATGTGTTATTTCTTTTTCGCATTATATTTGTTTATATAATTGAAATATCACAGGTTGTGCGTAGTTCAATGAATTAGTAAATCCAACCTTTGGTTTTTGATTGAAATTGATTGACACTTGAACATTGGTCTTTGGTACCGTTCGAGTTATTTCTCATATCAATCAGGCTCACAGATCTCTATTTGTTCGATTGCAGATTGTATTGAGAAATAGAGATATAACTCTTGGATATATTTCCTTGATTAAGTTTTGTTAGAGCACTGCTCGGTCGAACTCGCAAGCGTTGCTATCTCAAGTTTGTTTGTCAATGTTATTAATCAAAACTATAAGTCTTGATTTCTAGTCTACTTATTGTAATGTCTCGGACTAGGATAGATTGTGTAGTTGAGCTTTAGACTTCACGGCGTTCATCATTTGAAGACGAAGAACTACTAAGGAGAGCTTGTGGAATTTCATCAACAAAAGGTATGTGGAGACTGAAACTCATCTATTACTTGGAAAGTTTATTTCTACTCTATCTCCTATATTGAGACAAAAGTTGTATTACTATATAGTTTTGATTATACACATTTGAGATTTCGAGCTGAGTTTAACTCGCTTACATATTTCTCGAAATATGTGTTGGTAAGCTTTCGCTTCAACCAAGTTCATCTTATATTCTTGACGAAAGTCAAAAGATGATCATGTGAAAATCGTCGAGTAACATCTTACATGGTTTGTGTGATACAATCATTTGGTGTAGACTTAGAATGTTTCGTTATGATTATTTCAATAACTTAAAAATTGCTTTGATGCTAATAGTGTGTGAAAACGGCTATTGTCATCCTTTAAGAATGTTTCAATGATTCAAATAAAGTTTAGAACACTTAACCAACATTGGATTTTGAACATGTTGTGCACTCTTTCATATATGTGATCCATGTCCGGGAACCATAGTATGCATACCCGTATGCGTACCTGTTGGTTTGAGAAGTCCGGGAACTTAAGTACGCGTACCCGAATGCATACTGGCGTAAGGTTTGTGACCATAAAATTCTTCTTGGTTCGGAGGTATGCGTACTCGTTCGCATACTGGCGAAAACCAAACTTGGTCCGGCTACTTCAAGTATGTGTACCCGTTTGCATACTTGAGTGGTTAAAGTTCTAAAATCGGTTGTAACATGAACAAATACATTTATATAATAAGGAATGCATTCTTTACAAACCGTAGCTATAATGTTCATGAATTGATTCGAGTGAATCAAACCGATTTTGCTTCAATTGTGTTCTTGTATACTTCTATGAGAATATAGCAATTGAACAACTCTTTAACTAGTTTCATTTGAGTCATTTGAACTAGTTATGGTTAAGATGAATAAGGTTGATATGAGAGTGTTCATATAGCTAACCTCGGTTAACTACTGTTGAGCCAACATGGTGTACACGTTTAGGTACGGTTACATAAACCTAAATGAGGGTACATTTCATTTGTGTATAACAAGCTAAGTTCGATCTGACGGTTGAAAGATATTAGCTTGGGTTTAATCAGGTTTTCATCTAACGGTGAATATTAAATTCTTTGTTACCAAGGTAACTAAGATTGCAAACCCTGATTTGAAAACTATATAAAGGAAAACTCTAGCAACTGGGAAACCTAATCCCCATACCTCCCGTGTGTTACTAGTTGCGACTAGAGTCGATTCTCCTTTAACCTTAGGTTTTTCAAGAAACCCTGTAGGTTAATGACTTAAAGACTTCACTGAGATTGTGAAGCCAGACCCAACTATTTTCTCTGTAGTTGCGTGTTCTGATCTTTCCCTTTTCTATCGTATTGAGTACTATCTTCTCTAAGATTTACTCGATATTGATTCTCCGATAGGCAAGATAAAAAGTAGTCACAAACATCTTCGTCTCATCGTTTGTGATTCCACAGTATCTTGTTTCGCTACCATACGATTAAGATTATTATGAGGTGATTGATATTACTAGGCTGTTCTTCGGGAATATAAGTCCGGTTTATCAATTGGTTCCTGTGCACCTTGATTTATCTATTCCAATAGACTTTTCTGTGTGAGACAGATTTGCTTATCAAGTCTTCGACTTTGGGTCGTAGCAACTCTTAGTTATGGGTGAGATCAGCTAAGGGAATCAAGTGCGTAGAATTCGGCTGGGGTTCAGAGACATAAGGAGCGTAACTGTGCCTTGATCAGTGTGAGATTCATTAGGGCTCAACTACATTCCAGTCCTAAGTTCATTGGTAGTAGGCTAGTGTCTGTAGCGGCTTAATACAGTATGGTGTTCAAAGATGGACTAGGTCCTGGGGTTTTTCTGCATTTTCGGTTTACTCGTTAACAAAAATTCTGGTGCCTGTGTTATTTCTTTTCCGCATTATATTTTGTTATATAATAGAAATATCATAGGTTGTGCGTTGTATCGATCAATTGGTAAATCCAACCCTAGGTTGTTGATTGAAATTGATTAATCCTTGAACATTGGTCTTTGGTACCGTTCAAGTTGTTTCACATAATAATCAGGCTCGCAGATTTCTATCTGTTTGATTTGCTGATTACATTGTGAAATAGAGATATAAACTCTTTGATATACTTTTCTACAGATTGAGTCTGACTGTCTAGTTGATTCTCTTGAAAGTATATTGGAGTTTGTCTATTCAGATTGCCAAACGAAATATTGGGTGTGGTAGTTGTACCTCCGCTTTTTCAAGTCTGACTGTCCAGTTGATTCTCTTGGAATTATATTGGAGTTAGTCCATACAGATTCTTATTTGGAATACGATCCAAAGGATTTGCTATCCACATGCGTGACTCTCGAAGTCGAAGGCGCATGGATACTGAGGGAACTAAGTATCTAGGGGTAGCCTACTTGGTCTCAACTATACTAAGTTGGTATTAGGTTTTGTATAGCGTCTTTATTCTGAGAGTATTCAAAACTGGACTAGGTCCCGGGGTTTTCTGCATTTGCAGTTTCCTCGTTAACAAAATCTTGCTGTGTCTTTTACTTTGATTTCCACATTATAATTGTTATTATAATTAAGTAAAATACACAAGTACGTTAACTACATAATACTTGATATTGATCCTTTAGAGTTTCAGTTATTTCCGAACCTATTATCAAGTACACACTTTGTTGTTGTATTGTCTCGATCTCGTATCCATAGAAGATCACATGAAGTGTGCACCGAATGTCGTATTGTCTCAACTCTATCCATTGACAATCACATTCGGTAGAGGACTTACAGGTTGATAAACAAAAGCTTGTGGTGTATTTGGGTACCCTCGTCTTTTCAAAGACCCTCCCGATTCAACACTGAAGTATGCAATTTTTTTTTTTTTACTTATACCCGCGTAATACATATTTTCAATGAATCTTGCTTAAGCACTCTCTATTTTCCTTTATGATCTCAACATATGGAATTGATCTGAACATGTAAGCAAGTGGTTGTGTTCTTCCACAAATTCTACTATGGAATATTTTGAATCATCACTTTGCAGTTTAATGACCAACTTTGCATCGCAACCTGTTCGTGTTTGCAAGCGTCGTTTCAATGGAGACCCCCTTGGATGCTGCCGATACTCTCCTTGGTTTGAACCCAACGCCTTTAGCATAACGATTATAGTAGTCATATGCCATTTGTTCCGAATCGAATTCCATGCCAATTTTTGGCAACTCTTTGTTAATACCATTTGTTTCCATAATAAAATTATCAAGTTCTTCTTCCTGTAAGGAATGAGTTTGAAGAATCACCATGACCCGATTCATCACGCAATATAATATCATAAGTAAATTACTCAATAATGCATCCACTATCTAATACCTATTAAATAGTTACACAACACATTCATTCAAACTATCTATCAAACAGTTAATAATATGCTAGGAAATTAACAAAACTGAATGTAGAGAGTGCTAAGACAACAAACGCAGAAACCAAACGATGTAAAGAGATTTATTAGTTATAGAGAATTTCATGAAATCAAATGTTGTAAAGAGAACATTACCTCTTATAGATTGTTAGATCTTGAAGAGTTACATTTTTCTTTGATTTCAACTGGGATAAGAAAAAAAAAGCCTTTAATTTCTCTAATTTCTTCACGATTTCGCAAGTAATGGAGAACTTTTTGATCTAGATCAAAGATAACACATATTTGTACGCCATTCAAAACCTTAATAATACGATATTTTTTTTTTGATCATAAAAGCAAATTCATTACTCAAGGAAAAAGATTACACAGAGTTATCCTTCTCAAGGATTCAGAGGATACATCTTGGTGGTGTCTCATCCCACACTTGGTTACACTCATATTTCTTGGCATATTTGGCTAATCCATCAGCCGCTTCAATACCAGTCCTAGGAAGGAAAACACACTTGATATTACCAATAGATTCTACTGTCCTACTAATATCCGAAAGAAGATTATGGTCCTGCCAGCTAGAATTAACAAAATTTGAAGTCACAACTTCAATGACAGTCTTACAATCTCGTTCAATGATAACATTTTTCCAACTCCTACTTTAATTTTATCCATTACACATCTTCTAGGAGTGCTAATCCTTCTCCTTGTTCAGCATCTCTTGCTTTTGTCACTTTCACCATGGCCTCCAGATATCTCCCTGCACAATCTCTTAAAATTATACCAATCCCACAGATTTTGGTATCTTTATTAAAATCAGCATCAAAATTTAACTTCCACCAATTCTCAGGAGGTTTCTCCCATTTTATCTTATTTTTACTGACTTGATTCTTGCATATAGAGTTAGTATCATGATGTAATTTTTAAAGTGGTTGTAGTAAATGAGTTCAAACTCTCGGACTTGTGAAGATTCGAGTTTTTAAATTTAATATAAATATATAAACAAAAATTATAAACAATGGGCGAGAGGTATTGGGACTAAGGATTTGGCCAATTCTCATACATGTGGTTCAATTTATTTATTCTCAACAATTATAACCCAAATAAAATATGATATGGTGACTCTTATTTTTGCCTAAGTAGATTCTCAAAAGATTAGTTGTAAATCGTAAGCATGATGTATCAAAACATTTAAGTTAAGCATACATCATCAAATTAAATGACAACTAATTAATTCAAATCATATTTCAATTTTAAATTAATGCAAAAGTCATAAAAAGAATAAATTAAATTTACCATATGATGAAAATCGACTCCCTCCGTCGTCCCAATGTTGGAGTTTAGCTCCTCATATCAAAAACACGCTCATAAGATAGAAACATGGCTCAAAAGGTGTTTTTATTGAAGAAAAATAATAATACAGCGAATCTGCAACACTTAATGGTCGTTACAGAAGTCACTGTTACAAAGGAATAAGACTGTAAAAAGAACGATAGTTTGATTTTGCAGCAGAATCTACGACTGTCTCTGTGTGGGTCAATGTTCTTCGTCTCCTTCTTCTTCAGCAGCAGCAGGGTACTTTCCTGTAACCCTGATTTCTCCGCCTCTGCAGCCTCCCTAAGCCTCCGTATCCACCCCCAAAACCTCGACCGGGTCTCTGATAATCTTTTTATACATCAACAACCTCTCCAAATCCCGAGAATCTCTTGCTTTTTTTTCTTCCGAAAGTCACAGGACTTTCCTTTTTCTTCTCTCCAATTCTCAGAATAATTCTTATCATTTTTTCCTTCACACGGCTTTTTGTTATTACCCAAAACTTTCCTAAACTCAGTAGATATGATTTCCAGAAGAATATGTCTTTTTTTTCACTGCACGTAACTGCCAAATATAACCCATAAAAATCCCGTAACTTTCCTCTTCCTCTGTTTTGCCGAGAATTAGATAAATCTTCCTTTTTAATCGAAACCAACTTCAATACCTTCCCTATTTCGATGCACTGTATCGTTCACAACCAAATTTGTAGAAAATATCTAAGAAAATATCGCTCAAATCCTTCCCAGAGGCTCACGTAGTTTCCAACAACCAAAACCGAGAAACATGTTTAATTTCAAGCCGATGATTGAACCAAATTTAACCGAATAAAACACTTGTATCAATCCTGTTTAGGCATAAGGAATAAGCCCAAACAAAGTTAGCCTTTTAGTCTCCTTTAATCCGTTCCAAAATCTCAACCCTAATTCTACCAGGGAGGAACCATTTTTTTCCCGCCAAATTTTCTTTTTGAATTTGAGAAGATGACCTCCCCCTATCCAGTCCCGGTCTGTGTTTAGTAGCTGTCTGGAAATGGGTTACCCCTTATCCAAAGTGAGAGTCCGATTAGCAAATGTCCTCCCAGATGCCTCTAACAACTTTTCGAGCCAATTACGCCGCAAAAGCTTATTTCTCCAAAAACACCTACAAAGAGATAAAATACCAAAATAGGTACAAAAACGGGTACTAACAATATACACAATAGAGATGAAAATAGACACATAAATGCGTCTATCATATCACAACCTAGAATGTTATATTTTGTGAAGAAATTTCTAATGCTCATGATAATGCTGTTAGGGTGTGTAGATTTTCCTTCAAAGACTTTTATGCATCTATGTTTCCAGATTTGCCACATTATTACTGTTGCTAAAAGGATACTTTTCTCTTTTTTAAAAGAGATAATGCTTTGGTCCTGAATCCAAGATTTGATCCATTCTTGCAGGGAATTGAACTGTTATTGAGAGTGCATGCCTTCTGGTAGAATAGTGATCCATATTACTTTTGCTAAGTCACAGTGTAGGATGATGTGGGTTTCTGTTTCTGGAGTTTGTTTGCAGAAGGGGCAAGTGTAATCCTCTAGCTGAATGTGCCTTCCCACTATGGTTCTAGTTTGCATAATGTCTTTTAAGCATCTCCATAGAAAAAGGTTGAGCTTGTAAGGAAGCTTTAAATGCCAGATCTTCAGCTAGAATTTTTGTTCCTCTCTACTTATGATGCTTTCATTGGTTTCTTGAATTAAAGCCTTATAGGTAAACTGAACATAGAAAGTGCCATTTCTTGTTAAGATCCAGTTGATGGTGTCTCTTGTATTTCCATAAATTCTGATTTCTTGAATTTTCTTGCTCTCTGATGGGTTGAACATTTGATTTATTTTTTGAGTATCCCATTGTTTAGTATCTTGCTGAATCAAGCCCTGAACTGTGTTATTATTTCCTGAGTACTGATTTGCATTTGAGAGCTATGTTTATATGTCTCCATATTTATATTCTTGAGCCATCACCAACACTCCACACATAATACTTCTTCACTATTTGCAAACCCTTGTAAATGCTTTTCCATATCCATGATCCCTGAGAATTAATTTCATCACAAAGTGGGTCTTTATTGTAGAAGTATTTTGCCCTCAGGATTCTAGTACATAGAGTGTTGTGATCTGTAATCATCCTCCAAGCCAATTTTTCTAGCAGGGCATCATTAAATTTTGTGGTATTCTTGAAGTCCATTCCCCCAAGCCTTTTTGGTTTACATACAGAGCACCAAGAGATTGGATTCATGACTTTCTTATTGTCTTTACTCCACCAGTATCTTCTTTGAACTCTGTCAAGAGATTCAGTTACATACTTTGGCATTTTGAAGAACCCCATTTGATAGTTATCCATAGTACTTAGGACTGACTGCACTTGAGTTGATCTTCCAGCTTGATCAATTATTTTTGTGGGTAAAGGTTTTGGAGTTGAGGAACCAATCTGATTAGATGGAAACGTCTATAAGAGTCTATTCATAAAAGCACGGAGCTCAGGTGTTAGAAATAACATGATAGTTTCACCGTATCTCGGAATCATCCTATTACTTCTGTTTTTTTTTTTGCAAATTTTTATGTTGATGTCTGCTGGGTTGAAATAGAGTGATTGAGTTACTAAAAAAAAAAAAAAAAAAAAAAAGACCAGACCAATTAGACCAATCGGAATAAATAACACTTGGATAGCAATATGTGTGTGTTCTCCCTGTCTCCGTCGCCTAAACAAGCGTGGAATGCAGGATCCACGGGAATTACCATGTAATCTGCTGACAAGAAGCATGCGCTTGGATCCAAAAGATCTAATCATGTCGTTAAAAAAATAATAATAATAAAATACAAAAAAATAAAAATAAATAAATGTGTGTTCAATAAATCGACCGTTGGTTCCCTTGTATATGCCAGACGAGTTGATCTAGAATTAGGATTATCGACCACTGGTCCCCTTGTATATGCCAGTTGTGTTGATATTAGTCCAGGCCAGTATCTCAATCCACTAGGTCATAGGTTCATCTTGGCATTGAAGT